>WTSP01013033.1:63518-191461 GCA_025331215.1 Actenoides lindsayi
GTTCCTTGAATACCACATTATACCCACACCTCTTTGTTAGTAACAGGAAGGATAGATGGATGCTGGTCAATTAGTAACTATATCCATCTTTAAGCATTATATGAAATGAACTCTCTTACAATATACACTGTACAAAGACACAGCAAGGGACAGGCACAATTAGCAGTCTAACAAAAAAAACAACCACAACAAAACACCCCAAAATAAATAAATAAAAGAATGGATGATAAGCTTCACTAATATCCTCGTTTTACAACCAGGTATCTCAGTGCATCCAGCAGAGTGAGCTGGTCCACATTCCAGGGCCACCCAGGAAGCTGCCACTCATGGCAAGTCCATCCAAACCTGTGCTGAGGACTATAAACACAGATGGGAAACCTATTCTTACGCATACTGGTTCAATGTATTCCAAGTTATAAATGCAATTGTGAAAGAACAGAAATACAGATCTCATCTGTCCATGTTTAAAACTTGGAACCCAGGACAAGCCTATTTCTCTCCATTGGTGCTAACAGAGCTACACTAGCAGCTGTACTCCTTATTTTTTTCCTATCTAATTAATACTTACGATAGTTTTTCTTAAAAAAAACAAAAACAAAAAACAAAAGAGCTGTTTATAAACATGTAGTGACATACCATCAGGGTCATGTTTCCAAAATGTACAGTAAAATCTGGTAAGCCTCCTCCATCTTTCTATGGGGTACTTTTTTGATAGTAAATAATGAAAATTGTCACTTCTTGAAATCCAACCAAGACTCTGAGAATTCTTTTTGACATCTTTTAAGCCAGGATTGCTAATAGCTGTTGGCCACTGAGTGAGCTTAAGGAATGGAAGGTTTTAATTGTGCCAGCCAGATGAGAATGCTAAGCAGGAAGGGAACAAGCTAACAACAGGTAGACTGCCTGGATGGAAAAAAATTCCCACAAATTAGTCTCTCCTCAAAGATGACCAAAGACATTAATTTTGCTGTACAGTATGTTACAATCTCCAAATTTACATTCAAGTAAGATCCGGGTTCTGACAGGTTCTTTTTCACTTTGCTACTTGACTTGAATTTACACAAACAAACCCAAATTTTGGTTAAAACAACAACAAAAAAATGCTCACATAAGTGGTAATTCAGAAGTAAGGTTCCACCAATATTACATTTTCCAACCTTGCATAATAAGAGAAACACGAAGGAGAAATAACTACTGTCTGACACTAGAAAAAACAATGGTGATTAACTACACAGATTTAGCTTTAAAATACAGATTTAACTGCAATACCATGGCCACATACAAGTATGCAGCTTTAAAGAGAAACTACTAATTCAAAAGAAACAGTGGAGGTTTTGTGTGTGTGTGTGTGTGTGTAAATATATATTCTTTTCATCTATTTAGTGTGCAAATTTATTTAAAATGCAGTAAAATGAGAGGCAGGTCTAAAGTCTAAATACAAAAATATAAGAATGTCAAATGAACAAACTTTTTCACTCTGCAGTTTTTATTTTATTATTAGATGCTATTCCTAACTTGTTAAAATTGATCAAATAGAAAGCTGTGAATAGAGAAAAAATTAAGCCAACTAGAAAAGTGTGACTTGGATTTAATATTTTATAATTGCCAAGGGACATACTGAGATCAATGAATTTTTGCCCGAGATGAACGTCAGAAAGAGATGTACTTCAGTCTTTTAGGGAACATTGGTCTATTTAATTCTTGTGTCTGATGCATGTGAAATATGCCTGTCTTGGCCTTCTTTCTTGCCTTAAGGCCACGCTGGAGGCAGACATTACCACTTTTAATAGGCCGCCATCTGAGGAATGGCAAGGGATCCAATAACCCATCGACTCTAATGGATTTGCCTGTTTATTCACTTACACCTTTTTTTGCAGCTAATTTTAGTTTTGCATGCTGAGTTGTTTCACTTTAAATTAAATGAATAGAAACAAAGGAGAAAAGACTGTGCAGCTAATAAACCATGATTATTTTCGAAGTTCTTCACAACAGGATCCTCCATATACTAAGGTATATCACTTGAGAACAGATTCACTGCTGTGTTTTTCCACTTGTTGTCAAAATTAACAAAGCTTCTTTTAAATTTAGAGACAAAAAGTAGGTTATAAACTCTTGCTTATAATGCACAGTGTAAAGCACCCAACTTCAAATCACTATAAGGGTTGTGAGCATCTTCAAAGAATAATACAGGTAAAGTTAATGATTGCGCAGTATTATCACTAACAAAAATAGTTTACAATTTAATCTAGTCCTCCATGTGTATCTTGAAGATCATATGTAATACTTAATGTGTTACTTATAAACCAAATGGAGTCCCTCTAGATACAGAGGAATTCTGAGTAATAAAAATTTTCACTACATTTGATCCTTAGGAAAAATATACATTACAGGCTAAAACTTATTAGGGGATATAATCTCTATATTTGGATTGCATTAATATTTTGTTCCTCTACAGAAAAGTTCTTCCTCCCTTTCCTTGGGAGACAGCCTCTTGCATCTCGACCTCAACAACCTGAGGGTGCTCTGCAAAAGCTACTGCTCATCAGCTTCTTTTTCCAGACCCATCAGTTCAGGTGCTTTGATTTTCTCAGAAGCGTTGCAAGAAGCTAACTGAGGAGCCACCACTGCAAGTCTCAGCTTCAAAACAGCCCGTAAGTAGGTTAGAAAGAGGCCATTTCTCCAAGTTCGCTTGCATCTCACCGTTCTCAGTGCTCCCCAGGCTCCCTCCATCAGTTAAGAGAGCAGACAAGGGCCAGGTGTCACCTGCTGATGACAGGTCATTCACTGAAGCTCTGCAGGAGCCTTTGTGTCCCCATCCCAGGGGAATGCATCCCCTCCAGCTACACCAACAGCCTTCTGACAATTACCTGCCCTGAGGAAATCACCTTCAGCTTCCTGGCACCAAGTAATCAAATCCAGTCAGGAGTCACCTTTTTTTTTTAAAGGCATAATAATAATACGGCTTCTACTTCCGGAAAGAACAGGCCAGGCTCAGTCCCTGAGGTAACCAAAACACAGCACCTCCGGGGTCACTGCAGAAAAAACAACTGCTGAACTGAGCCAACCCCTGGAGCCTCCTGCTTCACCGGGGTAAAAACCCTTTTCTTTTCTATAATAAAGTCGCATAAAATACAGCAGCACTTGGGTCATTTGTTCCCTCTTCATGACAGAAATCTAAATGCGTGCCATCTGCACGAGCCAGCAGTGTGCTGGGACGCCTGTTGACCGAATTTCGGGAATATGGCTACAAAACCCTAACATTAAAAGCCCAAAACTTGAGAGCCAAAACTCTGTGCTGCTCCATGCCCCAGCTGCCAGGGAGAGCAGAGGTGCAGGGGAAGATGCAGCAAGTCACCCGGGGGAGCCTCTGTGCCCCTTCATTTAGAAAAACACATTTTGTTAGGAAGCTTCTGCCCTTGTAAAAAAGTGACTGTAGCGCTAAATAGCCATAAAATAACGTAAAAACTCCCTTTGGAGAGCAACAGATTAGAACAAAAAAGGGCCTGTATCATGTAGAAGGGTCCACAACGATACCAATTACTGATGCAGAAGGAAAGCAGAGCACCTACAAGCAAGCTTTTTTTTTCCTCTAGCTGGTTATGTTTTCTTTTAAGGGATCACATCATGAATCTGGCATCTCCTTATTTTTGCCACAAAGACTTCACCTCTTACAGATTCTGTAATAACACGGTGTGACATGACATCAACTCTGAGGCTTTACCAGGGCTTTTTGGCTGGTTTTTTTGTCAGTCGGTGGCTTACAAGACATAGCAGTATGTATTTCAAAGGATGATCCACCCATTATGAAAATTAGCATCTTAGCTTTGCATTCGTTTTACTGTTAGCAAATCTGTTTTCTCTCAGAACTGAGATTGCAGTGGAACACCTTTTTTCTGACACAAAACTATCATTGGTATCCCCTTAAATATCTAGCAAGAATTAAAATAAGGCTCCTCAAATAATTTTGAACACATTTATATGTCTAAAGTGTGTTCTGAGACAAATATTTAGGGATAGTTACAAATGCAGATTTCATTTTAAAATGGTAACTCAGGCCTATTATTTAAATGTCTCTGAAGCACCCAAACCAAATAGGACATTTTACAAGCTCACAGACAAGTTAAAATAATCTGTCTGCTTTGGATATGTTTAAGTGAATCTGCAAAACAGGAGAAGTTACATAGCAGCAGAATTATTTTTTTCCCCCCAAATCGTGTTTGTAGACCTGGATACTGACTCCCAGACACACTGTGCAAAGAAAAATGGGAACAACAGACTGAAGTTGGGATTGATTTACTTCATTAGCTGGGATTACAAGTTTAACTTACAAACCAGAGGTCAAAATTTCTCATTAACAAGGGGGCCATGAATTGCTGCAGGGCTTGGTTCAAGAGGAGACCACTCTTATTACTAACTACACATTTCAATCTGTCTTTGATGTTCTCCTTCTACCCTCCTCCCTTTTATTTTTTGGCAGAGGAGTTGATTTTAATTGTAGCTATACAACACAGCTCAGTTTGCCTGAGAGCCAGCCTCCACATCTGCAGTGAGTGCAGTTCTAGTGATATTGGGTGCAGTCCATAGCTTAGGGCTAATTTTAATGGCTCCCCTTTTCATACAAGGCTCAGATTGTTTTCCACGTGATTCCTGTTAATTTAGCTGCAGGAAAGGGCATCAGTTTTCCTTGTGAGTTTCTGATCCATACTTCTAAACTAGGTGAAATGTATTAAAGAAGAGAAATGATCACAAAATGAGAGATTCAATTTTCTACTACCTCCTTAAACTGATAAAGCAAGTAATCCCACTGTTTTAATACCCAAAAGAGAAATACAAGATATAAACGATGTTTCTTATGTCTGTATTTTGATAAGCCTTTAATTTGTGAAATGCTGTAAAGAAGCTCTTGAAATCTCTAACATTGCTAAGGGTTAAAAAAGGAATGCTTACATGTCTGTATATTGCACATTTTCAAAATCTACAGATTTGAACTAAGATTTCACAGTACATTTCTCAAAACAAGTAAGAGTAGTGTGCATTATGGCAGCAGATGGTGTAGTACACCATCAAATAATAAAATGTTAATGCATATTTTATATTTTTTACGAATAGAATGAAAATAACTGTAAATAGTCAAAGGCAGAGTATTCAAACAACTGAGAAGTGCACATTCTACAGGACCTACTACAGTTTTTAAGGGAAAGCATGCCACTGATGCTGGTTAAACAGCTGAAATTTTCATCCATTACCTATAGTTAAAATCATAATCAAATTTGCCTCAGCAAAGTTATACTCTATACAACTGAACTGCCTTCAAGCATTGCAAAACTGCAAAACCCTGAGAAAAGGAATAGTCAATTTTTATAAGCAAAAAATGACATATATCATTTAACAGAAATACAGTATGACAATTATTTTTCATAATTTAAATATAGGAGGGGGAGAAATTGCTAAGGGTAACAGTTACCAAAATATTTTTTCCTAGATACAGTGTCTCGTCTTTGTTTACATATACCTATTTTGACTACAAAGAGATATCATCTCCAGCTTCATAGCTATTTATTACTAGTACGTAATGAAAGACCATTTTGCACATGGTAAATTCATACAGGTTTACGATGTAAAACCTTAAGCTGAAAAGGCAGGAACAATTACATGAGTGATCTTAATTTAGGACCAATACAAATGCCTATTTATTCTAACAGACAAAAATCTGTATATTACACAGATCTGTTCTGCATTTCCCATTTTCTATTGGGCCAAATTTCACTTCACATGTAACAGCTGAGGGTAGCATATATTAAATCACTTTGGTTTACTTGTTTATATGAACAGTTGCTGTTAATACTCCATTTTCCAAGCTTTTCCAGTTGCGAGCCAATGTTAAAGCACTAAAAGGTATGTTTTTAATTCACACTTGGAGCTCAGTATTAACTTTTTCTGATGGCCAAGTCAGTCCCTTTTTGTGCAAGTCTTCTATTGCTAGTTTGTAACTAATCTGCCTCCTGGAACTTCATAAAGACCCTTTGTTTGCTTCTGGAAGTGAGATTTAGGGAGATATAAGGCAAGGCAGGCTTGGTCGGCTATCGGTTTCATTCCTGTTGGCAGCACAGGTCAAGTCACTGGCCACAAATTCCAGTCACCTTTACAAAATCTGCTAAAGCATCAGTAACATCTTATCAACACAGGGTGCAACAGCTACCTTCAAGTTTCAACAGGGGGTTATCTTAACAACTAGACATCTTTAAAAGGTCATTATTGCAGTCTAATTTCAAACTGGCACCAAAATGAAGGGTTGTCTTTGTGTAGGATTAATTTAAAAACCTCAGGATTTGATGTCAGTGGGAAATAACCAGCGTGGGACTCATAATGCTGCCTTCTCCTGCTTCTGGCCAGCACCTAGGGCTAATTTCTTAGGAGATGAAAACTATGACAAGCCCTTCAGTTAAGCTGAAAGCAGGCAGCAGTCCAGTAACACCCACAGGCCTCAGAGGCATCCTGTGACCCCCTTAGAAAAGTCACATTCACTTTGCTCTTGAGAAAGGAAAAATAATGCTGGAGGCATTTTGTTTTAAACCATGTGAAATAAGGAAATGTGAGGATGTGAAAATGAAGTGAAAAAAGTTAGAATTCATTTCCTCCCTTTGCAATGACTTAGAAGCAAAACTGGTTCATTTTGAAAGTGTGTGTAAAAATCTGATACATTCACCAGTAGGCAGTGACTACAAAATGCTTAAGGTAAAATATGTAAATATGTAAAATAATCTCTTGAAAACCATCTCCTTTTGTGCTTGAAAGCATTTTGTAAAAGCATCTTTATTTCTCAGTAGCATTAATAGACAGAAAGAAAAGTTACTTCTTGTCAAAACAAAAAATAACAACAAAATTCAAGGTACTAGAAAAATATTTTGAAACAAATCTGCAGAGTAGAGAAAGGGAAGAAAATTAATGCGTAAGTTCCTTGGCTGACTTCTGCCCTTTTAGTATTAATCTGAATAATAATAAAGGAACATGTAAATTACAGTTTCAAAATTTTAAACGGGGTTATTTTAACTATCATAGACTTAAGGCAAACCTAATCTGCCAAGTCTTCACTCTCATTTCATTCTAAAACTGTGCCTCACTTTTTTACTCCTATTATGCCTTTTAACTTAGATGGGCTTTTTATCTCCTAGCTAAGCAGATCCAACCTCATTTTCTTGTTCATATTAAAGAGGTCTACACAAATGTACATTCAGCCTGTTTATTACTCGTCGCAGACTGCTAATCTTGTTCCAAAATATTCGCAGGAATAAAAGGTTCCACTTTGAGGACCCATTAGAATGCTCAAATTAGGAGTACATGAATACTTAAAACTTTCATTCTTTGTCCTAAATTCTTGAGCTGTATTATCATAACTATATAATCAAAACCAAGTAACAGAGAATTCATTAACATTAATACAGTTTTCAAAAACAGTTTCACAAGTGAGGTCTCAATTCTGGGAAATGAACTGCAGCATTAAAAAAATTTGCCTTGATTTTTTTTTTTTTTCCCTTCCCTTATTTGAAGAAAGAAGAGAATAGGTAAGGACAGCTAAGATAAGGGACACATAAGGAAGACTACAGGAAACAAAGGCAAAAGATGGGGACCTTGAATTACTGCAATACCCAGGTAACTTCTACCATAAGACTACTGAGAGCTGGCTAGAAAAATTCACATGGCAGCAGACTCCAGCATGGTAATGTAACTACAGAAACACCTATGCTAAAAAGGAAGTATCAATAAATTGGAATTATTTTGAGACATGGCAGAATTTATACAGTCCAGTTTCTTTAAAAAAAACTCTTTCAAATGAAAAACTTTTCAACACCACCAATAATAAATAATAAAATAAATTATCTGCAGCACCACATCTAAGCCCCACAACTAAGCCACCCCTTTTGCTCATATATGGAGAGACAGTCGTATTTACTGTGTTGTAGAAAACTTATCACTGTCACCCCAGAATCTTAACACAATATTTATGAAAAGCTGAAAAGAAATCTGAGAATCTGATAATGCCAAAGAATGATATATCCAAAGTTCCCACCATTTTCTTTTCCATAGTATTGAGGTTAAAAGGATAAACAGTAGGAATGGCAAAATTATGGTCTGTTATCTGCATGAAAAGGAATCAAAACACTCAGCTTAATTTTCCTCTCCATCATCCACTCAAAGCTGTAATTTTTCAGTAAACAGCGGACGGAACAATGCATCTTAACATGCAGACAAGCTATTAATCTTGGAAGGTATGATTCTGCCAAATGGTTAAGTCTGAAGTGCTTGCTTGAATTAAAATATTTAGATAAACTGGCAATTTTTTCCTCTACGTAAGACAGCTACAGCTAATGGGTCAAAACATAATATGCCTGTCCTGTTTGAGCTCACAGACATTTGTACAAGTGTCACAATCATTCATGTGACACTTGTCTGCTTTATTATTCCATGCCAAAAATAAGCAAATGTTTACAAGATTTGTTTCTCTAAAGCATATAGAGAACATATAAAAAGGAAAAGGGAAAGATAAGTGTATGTAGGGAAGCTTACTAGATACCAAGACTGCTGCTTCACAAGATCACTTTTTTAAATCTAATGTTCTCCTCTCTCTGTTCTTTACATTGTCATTAAATTACTATAAGGATGTTTATAATCAACTCCGTTATGGTCAACCGTGCATTGGCCTGTAAATTCAAACCTTCTGTCCTTCCATCAGCCATTCACTTCCTCACAGGAACAGAGGAGCTTCATGACTGTAGGAATCTGAAATATCCTGACTATATGGGCACACAAACTCCTCGTCATCAGTTCTGAGAGAAAGAGTGAGTACGTATATGCGCTCTCTGATGGCAATTGCAGTGCAACTAAACAGCTTCTTTCTGTAATTCCTGTATTTTAATTTCACAGCTGCTCTTTACTGAGACTTACACATATAACCATTGCTAGAGAAGTATAAGAAAGTTAATAATTGTTAAAGGGTTACATGAAGATAATTGTCCTATTTCTTCTGAATTGCCAATACTGATTTTGCTGTGAGGGGGGGATTATGGAAAGAAATAGAACACTAGAGACAGGAAAGTACTGTTACCAAAATAATCTAACAAATGCAAATACAGCTCACAGTATTAACAAAAGTGTTGAGTCTAAGACTATAGACAGATGTTAGCTTTGGATCCAGCTGTGCTGATCAAAGGCTTTATGCCCCCCAGCTGCTCCTCACTGCCCCCTGCTGAAGTTATTATCCCGAAGATCTGCCAGCAGAGTAGCTTGTATGAGTGCTCCCTAATTCACTCCAGGCAATATCAGCTCATCGAACACATACCACCTATTTACATTATTTAGAATAATCCAGTTGATTTTGTCTAAAATGAGTGCACTTGCATGAACCATTCCACCATCAGAACTTCACGGTGCTGACCTCCGTAAGAAGCCATGCAGATGGCAATGAGTGTAGTTGCCTGCACTGCAACTGCCTTTCTACAGCCTGAGAAAACAGCCACTGCTAAAATACCATCTTCCCCAATAATATAAATAAAAAGCATTTTAAAAAATCACCTAAGCAAATAAAGCAATGCCTAAAACCTGATTTATTTTTTTTTTGCAAGAAGAATACCCATGGAATTTTCCTACTGAACTACAGATAAGACTTAAAATAGCATCGACATTTGAAAACAGCATCACCAATAATGATATAGATCTCCCATAACTTAAAACATGCACAGCACCAAAACCAACACCTTTGTTCAAATAATGCTTGTAGGAAATCACTAAGAGCAGTAACTTAAACCACAAGCCAAAACGTTGTTTTATTTAGTGATTCTTGATTTTGAGTGAATAGATTACGCCCGACTCAACAGTCACACTGAAGAGAGATGAGATTTTTGTTAATAAGGACAAAACTAAATGCACAGATCACATAGTGTTTAGAGCCACAGACTCCTTATCCAACTACGATATATTCCCTTTCCAGACTGTAAAACGCATTGTAAAACAGTATATTTTTCATTTTCAATTTGCAGAATTTTGGATCATTTTCCACTTATTTTTGGAAGTATATTTCAAGTCATTCAACACACATTTCTCAACCTTATCAAAGGGTGTCTACTGTTATCCTACGCATGTTAAAACAGTTCTCTAAATACTAAATACTAATCGCAACCATCTTTTCAATTGATTTCAGCCTGCTCTGGTAACTTTTCTCTTGAGGTGACTAACTGGTAGTACCTGAATTCATTACAGCCTGATTAATTATGCTGCTTTCATATAAAGGGGAAAGAGACTTCAATCAGAAGTGGTAACCTTAAACAGAACCTGTGCACAGTGTTTCAGAGTATCAGTCCCAGATCCATGCATCTTTCACTTGCTTTGCGAATTCTTAGCAATTACTTCTCCCTTACTTATCACAAAGGTCAGCTCAACTGCAACTGGTTGAATAACTGAAGGAAAAGGTTTGGAACATTTTAGCTCTAGTCTATAGAATTTAAACAAGTTAGAGGAAGATACTAAAAATTTTTTCTGATGCTCTCCACTTGCTTACCATAACCTAACTCCACTATGTAATCAACGTTTTTCTCCTGAAGTAAACACTAAACATAGCAGGAGTTGGGAAAATAAATGGGGAAGAGCGGTGTGGAGTCCAGTGTCAGAGACCTCTTTTCTCATACAGCTGAGGACTTCCCAAATTTTTGTCTTCTACAGCTTTATAGGTGATTTCCTTAAATTATCCATAAACTGGGAAGCATCTGACTATTACCTTCTAAACCAGGCCTATCATCAGAACATACAGATGGCCTCAAACATCCCCCTACCTAGAAAGTAGTAGTGGTTTTGCTTTCTTTCTTTTCATGCTTGTTAACATGCAAAGGCAAATTAATCCAAGACAAGAATCAGACGTGTCTAAAATACACACTGTGTAATTACACTGAGAATGAAAATAAATCTAAGTTATATATGTTCAAATAGTATTTATTGTTCCTTTACATAAAGGAACAAGGAACTTGGCAAATATTTCTTATGAATAAAGGCCCATCTTCACAAAAGTATGGGTTATGAATAGCAATGAACAAGATAAGAGCACATAAGATAACTACAGTAAGCCACAGACAGAAGCAGAGCCAGACTGACAACGGAAGAATTCCCATCCTACAGAGCTACAGAGCATTCTCTACACAACCGTGCATTGGCATTAAATATCAGCATTTATACTGAAAGAGACACTTTAGAGAAGTATTTTTAAATGCAAAGTTTGGGATATCTTTCTCTCTCTCTCTTTTTTTTTTTTTTTATATATGGATAATACTCAAAGCATATTTCTCTCTATGGACTTAGGTCTCTCGTGCTTAAAGTCTGTAACATGCCTGTGTGCTCTGCTGCTAACGGCGATTTGAAGAATCCGCTGTACCTACGGAATTGTATTATGGAGATCCTAGAGGGTATGACTAAAACTTGTTGAAATTAAGTTCTAAGAATATATATAAACGTAGGTGATTGGTTAGTGTTTAGGTAAAGTCAAGAGTAGGAGGTGCTCCCAGGTATGTCCCTCATAGCCAATTGCCTCTAATAATAAATATGCAGGGTTGACTGTGGAACCAGGTGCTTTGAAGAAAAATAGTAATGGATTGGAAATATGGCCAGACCAACAGGCTTCCCTCTTTCATTTGAGGCAGCTGTTGTCCTATATGAACAAAAACTGCAAAAAGATAGCTTACACTGTCACAATTAGGCAAAAGGAGCTGGCTCTACCCACACACAAAATGCAGCGACAAAATATCATCCCTCTTGTTCTTCGCTGAAGGATGATGCTACTTTAGACTTATGGACCCAGGTTGCCACATCCCTCTTAATTAGGTAAAATAATGCTGCAGCTAATACAAATCAAAAGAATTTACATTCTTAAAGTGTAAGTAGAAAAAGCATAGTACTATCTTGCAAAAGTAAAAAAAAAACAACCAAAACAAACATAAAAAGAGATTCTTTAATAAACACTATTGTTTAAATACTTAAGGCAGGTCCTCCTGTAAACTCTCATCTTTATCCAATTTCTGTAGACAACAATCTGATTTTTGTCACGGATAAGAAATTTAAAACCACAGAATAGCAAGCAATCAGAAAGCATTTTGTGAATTAATTAAAACAAGATGTGAAGCTATATTATTCATTGACTTGGTAAAACATTCTTCTAAGGAGAACAAAATATAAATAAAAATTCAATGGGTTTATTTTCAGTTATATGGCTGCCTTCTTTTCAGTATTTTCCCTCAAAATTTAACCATGAAAAGAATACCTTCATATGTCTGAAAAACAGAGTTTAAAAGATGTACTTAATATTTTACCAATTACTATTAACTTTGATATTAGTATATTTATTCAAAGATAAAAATATATGTATTCCAAAGACACATATTGCGGGCACAAATTAATCTTAAAAATTGCAGTAGAGAAGCTATCTCCTTCAAACTCTCTGATTTGGCTGGCTCAACCAATCTGCTATGGCCATTCAACCAGTTAAATAAATTTCTATAATGATTTCACCATTTTAGGCTGCCTATCTGCAAGTTCTTACTGTCAACATGAATTACTCTGTATGCTGCAATTCCCCCATCAATTGAGACAAAGTATGACTGTTGTAGTGTTCTGTTAACATGACATGCTTCTCATGTATCTGTATTCCAAATGTCAAGATGATACGGCACAGCCAGCCAGAAGTGTTCTATTATCAGATCTAGAGGAACAATTCACACTAAAGGGTAGACTTCAGAATAGGTAGGTAAAGCATTTTCTTTGATATGCAATCTCTAGTTTGGTGTCAATTCTGAACACCTTCTCCACATTATGGTGTCTTTCTATGCAACTGGAGTGTAAGCCGCTTAAAGAGGATTAATCTGACACAGCTTGATTTGTCTGTTTTACGTGATGCTCATTCTAACCAAACCTAAGTCAGGTAGCTTTGTCTTGAGAGGGAGAGAGCAGAGAGGGTAGAAAAAAACCCCTTTTGTTTTGCTTTGGTTTTGTTTTCTGGAGGAAAAATGTATCAGAAATTCAGTACAAATCAGAATTTTTCAGAAAAGAGCTACTCAGATATACCAACAGAATGCTAGAAATAAAAATAACTCTGAAAGCCTTAAAAAAGTCTATAAATTTTTTTAAGGTTTATACGATTACACATTTCATTTAAAATGCAATGATTCTAAATATATAGTCTAATGAAATAACTCAGAATTAAGTAACAAAGGAGACAGCCTTATCAAAAAACATTTTGAAATTAGAAGACTCTATGTTAAATTCATCATTTAAATAAAAAAAGGTAAAAATAGAATTTTGTAGCATCTATAGCTGGAGTAACATTTTCAGAAGAAGAAACACAGCTTTGCTATCTCTCACCCACACACTTAGTACAATTTAACAACATTTACTACAGTAGTATATAATACTTACATAGTAAGGGCAGGAATATAGAAAATCATGTTAAAAAGTAATTGGTCTTGATCACCATCAGGATAAATGGCTTAAAAGGCAATATATAACCTTTTAGAAGTTGTCTGAAGTCCAGAAAACCTTGTAGCTCAGTAGAGCTAGTGTAAAAAATGCATTTGGCTTCAGACCAGCCAGGATTTACTCCTAACATAGGCTGAACAAGCTGAATTATGGATTACATTACATTTTTTATATATGGCAGTGTAGAAAAGAAACCCGAATAGGTCAAACTGACTTATTAATCACTGTAACTAAAATAAATACTGTGAATAACATCAACAAACGGGCCATAAACTAGATCCAGGTAGAGACTTCTAAAGACACTTGGAACATTGGAGTCTCCAGTACATATAAAGAGTGTCAACTAAAAAGCATTAAAATGTTCACTAAGTATTCTTAACTTTCATTTATTGGTGCAAATTGATGAGATGCCAAATTGAAAAGTACAGTGTACACAATCTGTAGATTTAATTATATAGAGACCAGAGTCAACAACAGACTCTAGCTTATTACTTTAAGAATTTACTCTGGACATTTTTCATTAAGAGTGTTCTAAAATAATGTATTGTTGCTTATGTGATTTAGACACTGAAAATGCTCAAAACTGAAAATTATCATCTGGGATGGAATTAGATAACCTGTTCGTAGTTCTTCTTGCCTTTAACCAAGAAAAGCCACAGAACATGTCCCATTTCAGGTAAGCTCATAACTAATTGAGGATTCAGACTCAAAGTCCTTATGACAGACTCATGGCTGTCAACGTATTTAGGGAAAAACAAGAAAAAGAAAAAAGTGAAACTCAATTAAAAGAGGGAAGGGGAATCAATGTGCTGAACTTGCATTTTGTGTTATAAAGAATTACTTATAGAGATGAGAAAATTAATTTTGGCTTTGGAGACAAGCACTAGGCATATTTTCCAGGTCCAACAAATTTAGCTCACTTTCTGCTTCATTAAGATGTTTCTTAAATATTTGTAAAAAGTTTTTATGCTATTACATAAATATGAACACAAATGAAAAGAAGAAAAAGAGGGATTAATGAAACCTTTCTAAGGACAGAAATGTAGGTGGCTTCTTTTATGGCTTGGGAAAAACATATCACAGGCCAGTGGTATGGCCCCGGAAAAAAATGCCCTCTGCCAACACCTCCCTTATAGAAAAAGCAGGCTGTAGTGCTGCTGTCTTTTTGATCAAGAGAAGAAATCCCATGCCAATGACTGTTTCCCCTGACAGACTGCTTGTCCTTTTTAATGTTACATGAGAGCACCAGCCTGAATTTCCCTCCCCTTAGAGCTAGTACCACTACCACTGATTAGAGATGCTGGTCTGCCTAGGGGGACTCACTTCTTTGGCCAAGGCTGTTTAACCTGTTGTGCTCCTTTTATTCCCTACCTTCTCCTTTGGAGATAGAAACTTTGCCTTTTTTTTTTTTATAAATCTTATAGTATGCTCATTCTCCTAACAGAGCTTCCTCTAAATTGTTCAGTAATTGGTCCATCATACAGAGGTTCAGCATTTTTTATGCTCATGGCTTTGCAAGAGACTGCCATGCTCAAAAAGACTGGAGAACTATCTTTTATTGATAATTACAGCATGGGCCAACACTATTTCCATGCTGTTAAAGCATGGAAATTACTATTTGTGATACCTTCAAACACAGATGCAGAAAATCTTATCATTCTCTTCATTTGCGTTCCCATACAACACTACTATTCTTTGTCCTTTTGTCTGCTGATATAATTATTATACCAAGATTACTGAGAATAACAAAAGCAACAGCAAAACTAGCAGTGGAAATAGGTCTACTGCACTACCTCCTTCAGACAGCTAATCCATGGGCTCATCATAAAAATGAGAGGGTGAATTAGGTTAAAATCTCACAAAGTGTTTCCACAGCCTAGGAGTCTGACTCTTAAGGACATGGGAGACTTAAATGACCTCAGGTTTCCCTACACAATCTTTATTATAAAGTTTAACTTAGTTTTAGTTAACTATGTGAAATATGCATGTGTGTGCATTCACTCATGCTTGGAAAAGTGCTGACATGAAACTAACTTACTGGTTAGCAAAAGTGCCCCATGAAACTAACTCCAGATTCCCACAAAGTGGTACCAGTTAAAAGAAGGGCATAAAAATCATAATTATATTCAAACCAATGTAACTTCACATAAACCAAAAAGTGAGATTTTGCTCCAAAGACAGAAGGAAAAGGAGGGGAAAAAAAAAGTTGGATTGATAAGTGCTGGAGACACTCATGGTAATTTTATCACCACCGTCCCTCCAGACAGTAAAAAATTTCCTTAAGTTGTTCCCAGTTTTAACATGTCTGTTTTTCTTTTTGACCATCTCTCCCACTGTCTATAGTAAAAAAAAACAAACACAAAAAACCCTGACAAAAACCAAAAACCAAACAATCAAAAAAAACCAAAAAAAAAAAAGGAAAAAAAGAAAAGAGAAAAAAAGAAAAAAAGAAAAAAAACCCAAGTGTAAAAACCCGCACCAAGGCCGGGGAGCTGCGATTTGCAGTACTGCATGATGCCCTTCCCTTCCTATTGCACCTCCCCTGCAGCAACTGGCTGCAAGCCTGTAACTTGAAGGCAAGCAGTAACTAAGTAACTAATAAATAAGGAGTATACCACTAAAGTAAACAGTACCCTAGCTATAATTAGCTAGCACAGACAAGCTGCTGGTGGTAGATGTCTCTCCGAGTTCCCTCAGGCCCTCTCCAGCCCAACTCCCCCACAGAATCCCTTTAACCAGCATGCTCCTGTTTGACTCCAGGCAAAACAAAAACAAAACCCCCTTTTTTCCTAGTCACTCACTAGAACAGAGTATGTAACAAAAGGAACACCAAGCTGAAGATCTCACTATCAGATATTTTTACTACATTACTTCTCTAAAAGCAAAATACAGCCTGTAATACTCAAGACACATTGGGAAACTTCATAAACCTGCATTTAAGACACAGCTATAGATAGTCCCAAAGACTTTTGTGGTCAAATAACATGAGACTTCCAAAAAATGCAATACGCCGATTTCTAGAACAGAAATGGTAAAACCAGAGAGAACTAAAGCATTTCCTACATCTGAATCAGTTACGGATTAGCAAACCCGGCTTGATGCAGTAGGAAACACAAGGAGATTGACAGGAACACTGACATACACAGTGGTCCAACAAAAGCTTATTGCATGTAATTAATGTTCTACATGAGGCATGTTTCTAACTTCAAACAAACTAACCACCGTGCTTAAAGTTAAGCATGTGCACATGTCCTTGCAGGTTTGGAGCTCCAGCGCTTATCTTAAATGTGGCCAAACAGGACCCATTTTACTATCTTTCTTACAAATATATGATGTGCAACACACACTGCTCATGTAAACTTGTAAAACAGTTCTTAATAAAGCCAGAAATCTGTTTTCAGCTCAAAGTTTAAATATTTGAGCCACACCTTTGAATTTTATCACTGGCAAATTTCAGCCAAATTCTGAAGGAGGAATGTGGGTCGTAAGAGACCAGTCAACATATGTGGAGGAAGTGTGAACATTCATTTCCAAATAAAACAAGTGTTTGCTCAAAGCAATCTTATCTGGCATTGAATGGGATGGAAGACAAAAGGAAGTTAATCTATTTGATGATTCGTCTGACTCTTCTAGATGAGGATCACTTAAAAGGGAAACATTGCCACTTTAAGATCTAAATCTTTCCATGCATATATTGAAAAGTTACAACTTGGAAATTTTCTGGTCAGGTTTTAAAAATTATTTTCACTGACATCTAAAAATGTCATAGCACCTTGGGCCTTACCTTCTGAAGTCAATGGAGACACTCAAGTCAATTCTGACAAACCCTCAGCAAGAACCTTTCAAACTTACTTTCTCTTAGTCTTATCAGTTTTATTAAGACAGAAGAAAGAAATTGTGGAATTGTAAGTGTTAGAAAATCAGAAGCTGCAAAATATATTTTATCCTTAGGTATCTGAAAATCAGTAAGACAAAGGGAGAAGACAATTGAAAATGCAGGACAAAAACCCAACCCAAAACCAATATCCAAATAAAAAACCCATGAGACCCTCCATCCCCACAAATCCTCAAGGTAGCTGCCTTTTGCAAGAAGTAAAAAAATAATACTCTTTCACAGTAACAGCAGAAGACCTCTATGAGGATTGATAACTAACAGACAATTAACTGCTCAAAAGTCATTTTACCAAGTTCTCATTTTCCCTGCTAAGAAGCTGCACACACTGTATTTACAAAGTACCCATAAACAAAAAGATTGCATTTAATATTACCATATTTGATTTATTTTTTAAAATGCAGTATTTTTTCCCCCTTTTTAACCAAGGAGGAGGATTTTAGTTAAAAAAAACCCAACCAACAAAACACTATTTAAAAATCCAGTAAGAAACCTTTGAAAAGGAAAGAAATGCTCTAGTGGTCTCCTCCTGTGTGCTAGATCTACATTATGCAGTCAGGTGGGATCAACTACCATTTCCAACTCCAAATGAAGCAAAAATCCAGTTTGTCTTAACAAGGAAAAATGATAAATATCATTGAACCTCTGTCAGAATATTTTGTGTTACACAGACGAAAGGAATACACATGGTATGCAAACCTGTTCTACTAGTAAAAAAAGAATGGGTTTGCTGGCATAGGGCCAGTTTCTGTTTTCTTGCATTGCTGCTTGGCTTTTTCCTCCTGTCAACTGAGATTCATGCAAAGTTATTCTACTGTTTCCTGACTCACTCTGCATTCTGCCTGTTTGCAACAGGCAGAGAAATGTATTTATATACATTCACTCCAAATTAGAATTAGTCATCATTGCAAATACAGCATTATCCATCATTTGTAATGCCTTCTTACTTTTTATCACTATGTCTGTAAAATGCATTAAAATAATATTAACAAATCTTGTTTCACAAAATAAAACCAAAATTCTCAAAAACCAGAATGTGTTCATCATGGGCTAAAACACAATTTGCAATTAAATTTTTTAAAACAGAAATTCACCATTAGGGCAATTTATTTTTAAATTGAAACCTTGGGTTGTTAAGAATAAGAAAGTTAAATGCAATTATTAATTAGCAGAACATCTATATAGTCTTTCAAAAGACAGATTCTCAAATAGATATTAACACAATTTTTTGTGATTTATTTTTATATTTATTTGACTTTTGAAAACAAGAAGTAAAACAAATCAGAGAACTGAAGCCAAACTTGAGATTTTTCAAAGATTCATAAAACAGTGCATGTAAATCCATTAAAAAAATAATATATATATAAGGACAGAATCCTTAACTTTCTTATCTCCTTGAAAATTTAAACCTATATATTTAACTGATGGTTTTGGGATACCTCAAATGAAAACATAACTGTCAGCAGCAGTGACATCCCACACCAAAGCAGGTCTGAGATAATCACTGCATTCTATCACATCAGTGGTACATGAAGCAAAGAGTGCTTGAAAAGGCAATGATACAATAAATCATAAAAATTCCTCCTGTTCTGCTGCTAGTCTACAGGTTTAAAAGTCCAAAAAGCAAGCTTTAACTTCCTGGACCATAAACACTTGTAAAAGGTGTTCTGGTCTATTGTACCTGCTTTCATATAACTCAAGCTTAATAAGTGTAAAGGCTCTTTAGATTCCAGTGTTTTCTAAACATATCTTGACCACTTAAAACAGAAAGTAAATTATCAAGAGCCAGCCATACATTATGAAGACCAAGCTGAGACTTGAGCTGTAGAACAAGTCATTCCAAGGACCTCTGGAAGTGGATTATTTTAGCTCCAAAAAGGTGAGGGAATAGCCTAAAGATTTGCTTAAAGCATGACAATCCCACTGACTGGTGATTTTCCCCCAAATAAAAGACTATTCATTGGTTCTAATTCTTTCAGATCCGTCAGAAGCAATTACACATCACAGTTATGTTGGCCACTTCATGAACTTCTAAATCTGCATGGTATTTGTTGTATAGACACTTTGGAAATAACTCAATCCACAATCCTTCCGTACCAGAGACTTCTGCAAGACACACTATACATTTCTTTTTTTTTAAAAGGGCAAAAAAAAGGAAAGAAACAAGGCCAGGCTTTCCAAGAGACAGATCTGTCATACTTTATCATGTCTGACTCATTCCAAAGAGAAAATTACCCAGTATCCTGGTTTCTTCTTAATATTGTTAAAATATTAACAATGGATTTGAGGAATAATTGCAGAGGTTGCTTCAATGTTTATGGATAACTTCTCACTTCAAGCATGAAGTAAGAATGCCAGCTGTCATGTGTGCAAACAAATTAGTCACATTCACTCCTGAGTAACTAAAAAGAGACTGCAGTCAGAAGTACTTTTTTTCCCAACTATCTACAGTACCCGAGTGCCTCCCAAATGATAATGAATTCATCCTTACATTTCCACTTAAAAATTAGAAATTACTAGTAGTATAAAACTCCGATAGAGAGGAATATTACGTAAATTTTCTACGTCTGCATTTGGAAGTTTCTGGTATAACACAGATTTCCAAGTCTCAAACCAAAATCTTAATCATGTTTTATACAAAACTTAAACATAAAACCAGCTCTAAAATGCTCAAGTTATACCATCTGGAAGATGAATTTCATTAAAAAAATGTGGTTCCTCATACCCAAATTACATTTCACAATCACTTCAGTAATTAGTTTTCCTCTATACAAAACATCACTGTTTTACCTGTAGTTGATTTGGGACTTTCCAGGTCTTCAAGAACATTATCTTTCTTGACTAATATAATGGTTGGAATATGCTGGATGAGAAAAGACATGAAGTATCAGATCTCCCTTAAGTGCTGGCCTAAGATATGGTCCTGCAAATTCTGGAAGATAGTGTTTGGGATAGCTTGCTGAATATTCTTAAGATGACTGCTCTTCCACTATGTGAGAAGGAGGGTTTTTTCTTATCCCTAAAATGACTGTCTTCAATAAGTGGTGATTCACTGAACTAGCCCTGAAGCTGCCTTTGGAAGCTCAGTATTCAAAAACCATCTGTGCCAGCAAGTACCAGGAGAGGGCTTTCACTTGATATTTAAACAAATTATACCCTCAGATATTTCAAACATATACTCTGTATTTATGTATTTTGGCATACTAGCCATAGGTCTTGATGAAAAGTCAAATTATTTAATTATTATTAAATAGTGAAAAATACTTGCATTTAACCTCTACACTTTTAATTCCATAGTCACCTATGCACTACTCAAATATTTAACTTGTAAAGCTACCTGCCCTAGTCTTGTAATGGTTAATGCTTTTCTTAAAGCTTTAACTTTCCCAATTACATGAAAATCTGTATTTCATAAACAAAATCAAATTTTAATCCTAGTTTTAAAAGCCTTATAAATTCAAGAAAAAAACTTGAAAATATGAACTGAATAGATTCCAAACCCATAAGGTAAGCAAAAGCCACTCAAAATTTATTATTTTTATTCTGACATTAGAGGTGCTTAAGGATATTAAGTGAAGAGGTTAAGTGATGCTGTCTTCCCTTTCCCATATATGTCTCCACTGCTGTGTACCAACACAAGCATTAAAAGGACACAGGGAGCTAATAAAAATCAAGCAGTACTGCTGCTAAATGCATAACATGTTTCAGGATTGTTAGGTACCTAACTTGATAATCATACATTAAAATCCCCAAAGCAGTAAAGTTTAAAGATGTTTTCCAGTAATTTTGTCTAGTATCATTAAATTAATTAAGAATCTGTAACACTGCAATATTTTCAACTCTGCAAGGCAGAGAAGCTGAATTCTTCCAAAGGTATCTCTTTTCTCTTTACCCCTTCTCTTTTGCTCTTGATCTAAACCACATTATAATAATAAGCACGCTGAATTACTGATGAGCTGCTAGCTGCTCCAGAGGAGGCTGTGTTTCTCCCAGATTATCTAAAATATGAGAAGACAAGAAAGTTAAAAAGAAAAGAAATAGAATAGAAAGTGAATGAAGAGCAGGTAATCTCAAGTTTGCTGTCTCTGCCTTGTTCCAAGTTCCTTTTCCAGTGCTCAATGGGCTCTAGGCCAAACTACTTCAGCAAGCTAAGCAGAAAATACTGACTTTTTATTGTTTTTAGGTTGGTTTTCTGCCAATTTATCAAATGGAAACAGGTTAGCACAAGGCATGACAAGAGCCAGAGCCAATGAAAGGGAAGGGGCAGGAATGCACTACTAGGGATTGGGACAGACATCAGTCAGATCAGCTCAGGCCACTGTACAATCACAGTCTGAAACTAGCTATGCATTTGGTGGCAGTTTTATTTGAGGATGTCTAGTCCCTCATCATCCACTTCTCTGTAAAATCTTCTTTTCCATTTTTTCAAAAGGAATTTTCTATATGGATGTATGGAGAAGCAAATCAAAGAACATATATAATGTAAAAATAACCGCACTCCAAAACTGTCAAATTTCCATCTCCCCAAGTAAATGTAATCGAAAAAGTAAAAGTAATCAAACAAACCAGCCATACTAGTATAGAGGAAGCAAATGATGGGCCTGGTCTATATTAATGTAAGATGATCCTGCCATCCAAAAAGAAGTTGATTAAGCCATGGCTTGAAAATAAGCAAAGAAGTCCAAATGAGCCCTGGCAATGTGAAACAGAGAACAAGCTTAAAGAAAACACTCTTGAACAAAGTGCTGTTGGAAAAATATGTGCAATTATGAGCACTAGCTTTTTCACATTTATAAAATCTGTATAAGAGTTGTTTCTCTGTATACAAGAAGTTACTTGAACACAGAAACAGTAAGCTTTTCCATCAGCTTTTTCTCTTAAGCAAAATAACCATCACTACTCCCTAACCTGACCTCCTGCTCAGATCAAAAGGATATTAGTGAGCTAGTATTTCTGTTGAACCAAGAAGCTGGACTGAAATCCAACATTTCTCATTGAAAAAAATGGCCAATGCAACTAAAATACCAGATTTAGTTCAGAAGAAAAATGCAATATACAGGGTGGGATGATTTGTTAATGGTATCTCTTTGGATCATCAAACACGGTGCAGTGTCCCAGCTGCAACAAAAGCAGACATACATATCTAAAAAAGACCAGTGAGCAGACCAGCAACTCCAATGACAAAACTGGATGTTTTGACAAAAAAAAAACCCAAACCAGAAACGGCAGGCCAAGAAAGCTCTTGCCAAATCAGGCCTTGCAAACAGAGGTTATCAGTAACAAGGATTTTAAAAGATCAGAAATTGCTTAGGGAAATCAGATCATAGTTGAAGTCAGACATCTGAAGGTGGAACTAGACTAAGGGGATGTCTGTAAGACAGGACAGTCTTATTATAGTTTTCTATGTTGTTTATAATCTCCAGAAATCCAAAGAAGATATATCAGATAGTCTTAGACAAATCATGCAAATTTCCAGTACCTTTTTAGAATGAAACATTTTTGAGTTGATTTTATTTCTGGATAGCAGTCCTAATAAGCAGCCCAGAATAAGGAAAGAAAGAGGGAGTTTCTAGCAGCCAACTTGCATGACACAGCCTCTACAATACTTGAGATCCTAGCCCCAGAAAAGACACTGAATAATCCACATACAGTATCCAAGTCCTTGAAATCAGCTAGCAGCCAAACACCAATGTGAGTTGGCCAGGATGGTTAGAAGCTAGGAAGAGAGGGATGGGAGCAATTCAGCCTGAGCTGGCAGAATTGCCACACAATTCATGACTCCAGGAAATCCATGTATCACAACAACTTCAAGGATAATTTATAAATTGAATATCAAAGAAGTTCAGCAAAAATTGGGCTGGGATGCAACAAAAGGAAGCAAAAGCCTCCAGAGCCTTTGGGATTTGCCACAGACCTTTATCTTTCCTTGAATCACTGTAACAGGAGAGTAGGGAGATTTTAGAGAGAGAGGAGAGGTGTTCACTATAACCCATTCAGGCACATAGCTCTGAATAAAATGTTTCACCAAAGGTAACCATAATTTGGTTCATCAACCTATAAAAGCTTAAAAAAAAAAGTAATTTTTCTAAAAGGAGCAACAGAAAATAAAAATTAAATTCTGATGATTAGGAGGAAACATTCTTTTCGTCAAGGGCAGGCAAACAAGAAATACATTTGTTAAATTCTGAAGGGATCCATGTATTATTAAAAGGTTCAAATTGTTTTTAAATTAATCTCTTCTGAAAGCCAAAGATATCACGATCCAGTTGAGCTTCTAATGAAAGCTGCTTCTGGTCTGTTGCTGCAGGATTTCATACAGTACATACAGAGGAGAACAGAATTCTTTACAGAATGTAAGACAAGGAGGAAGATGGAAAGGAAGGGAATGTAACAGGACAACACAAAACCTAGGAAGCTCCCTCAGTCTAAAACTAATTTGAGCAGAAAATGGGAGTACCTCCTACATATCTGAAGTCGCAAGTCAACTTTAGAATATAAACAAGATCCACTTCTATTCCTAGCTCAGCTAGTTCTTTAGCACTAATCTTAGCACATGAAAAGAGAGAGGTCATATAAAAACTATCCAAAATGGGAAACAAAAAGGCCTTTGGAAACGCCTGGCATTTAGACAGTGAAATGTCTGAGCCAAAACTGTTAGACAGTTATTCAAAACAAAATGTTTGCATTTTCCTCAGAACAGATACATAATAAGGAGAATTATTTTGACTTATATTGTGTAGGCATATTCAGCAGAAACAAAAGAAGCCCACCTATCTATACTAAACAGCACAGTTCTCTTACAGAGTATTCCAACCACGTTACCCTAGTTCTCCACGTTGCTTAATTCACGCTTTTGATGATTCTGCATTCCATCGTGTACCATAGCCACTTCACCATTTAAGATACCAGGAGAATCATGCTAACAAATCAAATTCTACATTCAAAGCACATTATTCTTATTAAAATTACATATAATTTAGCAGGAGTACAAGCTCATGTTTGCAGTTGCAGGGGACAACCAGCCATTCTGTAAAAAGTTTTGCCGCATTTGCCAAAAAACCACATTTACTGGTATTACTACAAGCAATTTGTCCAAACAATAAGCAAGGGTACACTCATGTTTTTTCACATATTTCTTGATGCCCTACTCTCTTTTCTGTTTTCCTTTGGATTACGCAGAGGTGAAAACCAGTATTAAGGTAGTGAGCGGTTTAAAGGAAAGATTTATACTTCACATTTAAGTTATTTTTAAAATATTGTTTGAAAACTGTTGAAAGTTAATACTTGAAAATACAACTAGAAGATGATGTCATTTAAACTGTGGCAAGACAAAGTGGACTCACAGTCCTAATTTAGTAATTTGCATCACCTTTTACAAGTTACACAGTTCACTGAAAATATTGGCATGTAACTTCTCTAGTTATTCCTACTAGATTTTGAAATAGTAACTTCTCTTATTCTGTGTATAGACATATACCTCTCCTCCTACGGTAAGGAGTCCAGGTGAATCAAGCTTCCGTTTCTTCCGGGGACCAATAGCTGCCAAAGCAGTCAGATTGGCATCCCTCTGCCTCATTTGTGCAAGTTCTTGTTGCTGCATCTATTAGGGAGAGAAGAAAAAACAACTCTGTTCAGTGTTTATTCTCCTGTCATTTCTCAGACTTGCAAGCATGAGGGAAAAGTCACACAGGAGAAATCCCTACCAGTACTTTGCTGTTCCTAGAAATACCATTTTAGCAGCTCAATCATGCAGCCTTGCAGTACAGTAATAATGAAGATACATAAGTTCTCCTGACTTTCTGCAGGAATTCTTCTTCCAAATAAGTCAACTCTCTTCGAAAATGCCAATCTTATCCTGGAAAACTGCCTTAGCAAGTACTAACTGCACAACTCCTGCTTAAGATTGATATGAAGAGTGTAAATACCAATTCGTATCCTCAAAAAAACCCCC
Organism: Actenoides lindsayi; assembly: GCA_025331215.1. Lineage (NCBI taxonomy): Eukaryota > Metazoa > Chordata > Aves > Coraciiformes > Alcedinidae > Actenoides > Actenoides lindsayi. Next base: position 88,871 of record WTSP01013033.1, read on the forward strand.
ATCCAACTCAAACATTATTTCAATTCAGATTTACTTTGAATATTTCAAATATATATAATATTTGCCTTAAGACCAAAACCAAACAACACCGCTATATAAACATTAGCAAAGTTGATGCTGATACAAAACCCCTACAAACTGAATTTACAACTGCTATGTGGGATTAAGATTTAGTTAACAACACAGTTGACTAGTTTGAGCGTAAGAAAACAACCTGCTAGCTGCATTATGTAACAATGCAGAACACTAGAGAACATAAGAGAAAATATTCTGGTCACCACATTATGAAGAGGTAAGATTGCATATTCATTATACACTGAATAATGCTATAAATTAATGGTAAGATTTTTTATTAAAGTAATATTACTTTAATAAATATTCTGGTCATCAATACTACACAAGAAAAACTGATTAGGTAAGACAGCATATGATTTTAGTCAGATAAAAGCATTCACCATTCTTAGTTCTTCATTCTTATTAATTCCAAAACTTTGGGTTTACTAAATCCTTCAGTAAATTCAGAGGAGGTGTTTGTTTTCTAATCCCATTGATATCACACTTGTTCCCACTCCAACAGAAACACACAGAATACTACCTCAAGAAATTCAGCACTGGTGATAAAGATATTGTATGATATAGGCACAATTTTTCATTAACATAAAACCGAACTAAGAAGTGTAGATAGAAGTCTCTCAGCCATTACTTATATTTGAGCTGCATATACAAGTGCAGCCTGAACTATTTTGGCCAATGTTAAAAGGAAAGGAGGTTTGAACAAAAAAGTACCAATGTATGGTAACTTTTCTCCATTAATTTTTGCCTAAAAAAGCAGGTTCACTTCATGCATACTATTTAGTGCATTTTTCAGGTTTATTCATTTAGCAACACAACATTATTTTCATGTTCTTCAGAAAAAGAAAATTCAGTACATTTAGAGTTTGAAAACCTATTTTTCACTCTTTTATACTATATTATTTCACAACTTCTGTTACTATTGTAACTTCAGTGTAACATTACCTACAAATACACATCTCATTTATCTACAGGATAAAAGAATTTCCTAAATACAAAAAAGAAATGTGGAAAAATATCTAAATAATAGTGCAAAGGTCTGTACATACTTCTCTTTGCCAACTCATATTAGGTTTTTAGCTCAAATATCTTTGGCTCTCTTCCAGATTAAATGCCAGTTAGACAGACCTGCCCGCTTACCCTTTCAAGGTAGATAGCAACAGTGGTGAGCTCTAATCATTTACAAAGGTCATGATCGGAAGCTAGCCCGTAAGCAGTCATTTAAAATTCAATTGATCCCTATTTGTAGTCAGGGAAAGAAAATGGACATTTCAGCTGTATTGTAATTATGAGGCTTCAAGGCAACTGTAAATAGATGTGCAAATCCAGATACTGGCAAATACCTTAGAGAAGAAATTATTACTATAGTATAACATATATCCAGGAAAGGTTGAAGATAAAACTGCATATAAAAAAAGATCAATCATCTTTTTGCTAATTTGCCATGCTTGCCAGCCTATAAGGGTTATCACAATTATCAGAAGTCTGATGAATATTTAAGCAAGGGCCAACTGGCTTAGAGTCATCTCAGACAAAGTTGTGAAGTGGATGGCTTCACAGAATAAGAAATTTTGCACTGGAGTAAGTACTCATTTCCTGGGAGGTACAGGTCAGAAATATAGTCTGATAACTGGTATCATGCAAAGGTTATTACATGGGTATCTTACCAAAGTCACCATTTTTTTAACAAAAGTAAGATAATGCTTATTTGGCTCTTTGTACGATCTGTGCTGCAATGTACAGTGACTGTTTCAACATGTAGTGTAAGCAAACAGTGTCTCTGAAAAGTTGCTAAGACTACAATTTTTTTAAAAGAATTACTATTTTTAGTTTTACACATGCAAATTGTAAAGCAAAACATGACATTTCTCCAAATTCCACATAGTGAGACAAATCCTGCCCTCACTTTGAAACCTGCAATGGTGCTGTTCTACCAAGAAAACACAGAATAGATTCAAGAGTCTTCAGAAGGGTTTGCATGCATTTATTCCTCAGGTTGTCTTTTCTTTTTATTCAGTGAGAAGAGCTAAAGATAGTTCTTCATGTCACATACTGATTTTTGACAACTGTGTTAGCCTAACACTGATTGTCCAAACAAATGCACAAGATTTTCAGCTACCTATAACTCAGCACATGACAGGAAACTTGGCTCATCAGATGGAGTCAAAGGAGCTGGACTCTGTTCTACTCACACTGGTTGAATACCAACAAGACCTTTCCCTTCATTTCCCTGTACCTCTCACCCTGCTTCAGAACCACTTTGTCTATTTAGGCTATAAGCTCTCCAGACATGGATCCTCCTCTACTACTTGCCTAGTCCCCAGGGGGACTAATAGACACAAATAAGGCATACGTTGCTAGGTACAAAAACTCCAGACAAAACCACAATACAGATTCTGATACTGGTTTTACAGTACACACCTCAGTATTCTACAATAGAAAAGAACAACCTTTTTATGTAAACCTTAATGAATGTTGGTCAAAACATATCAAATACACCACACACATATGCATCATCAGTAAGAGCACAGTATCCTGATGTTTTGTAAAACAAGGGCTGAGGTGCTGAAAGTCCAACTACCATTGTTGCCTTCATCACATCCCTGTTCCGACTTTCTCTTCTTTCCATCTCCAAATCACATAAGCCTGGTTTTTCATATCCTACATAGGATTGTCTGTACCAGTCAGTCTCTTTCCTACTCATTATCTGTCTCTTCATCAAAAACAATATCCCCAATCATAAGCTTTCGTTAAAAAAAGCAGTATCTTGGCTTCGGTTCAAAAGGAGGGGACACTATACCTTTCATAAAGACATCTACACATGCAATGTGGCTGCTAACATCTGATTCAACAGGAGCTTTTAAAAATTACTGCCACAGAGATATGAGCTGGTTTTAATAGTCACGAAACCCAATAGAGTTATTGCAGGTAACCTGCAAGTTTAGGGGTAGTCAATCATTTTTGTGGGAGCTGTGTAATTAACAAAGACTTAATTACTCTCCTTTGCTGCAAGAGATTACTTTTAAGATGTATCTCTTGTATCACCAGCTGGAAAATGCACAACCCTGAACACTGAAGGCTGTTCTCTCCAGTATACTCCAGAACCATGTGAAGTGGAAATGACTTGGCAACCAGTTTTGCATACAGAGTTCCAAAGTAATCACCCTCTGAATTCTTGGCACTAAGAATAACATGAATTAAATGTAGCTGTCTTCAATGTTCTGAAATTACTCTTAAAAGTACCTGTGAAACTAAAGCTACTTAAGCTTCTTACTTTACGTGATCAATTAAAGTAACAAAGCAGCCTATTCTTACAGTAGAGTTTATGTAAGCCAGTTCATAATTTCTGGATATTTAAACAAATGAAGCATCTGTTAATATTTATACATCCTGATAAAACAAATATATTTCATGTTAATTAACGTGATTTAGCCAAAGTGTATCTAACTCACTGCATCAACTGACAGGATACAACTGTTTGATAGGGGCATTCATTCACATTCTCATTTCCAGATTGGACTGCTGATGCAATATTGTTCTTTAACTTCCTATTAATCTTCATCACAATTAATATGGATATATTTATCAATAACATATTCAAATTTCTGCCCTCTGGGAAGGAAGCAATACTTCATTTGGAACCACACTAATCAACAACAGTTAACTTCCGTGAAAGTCAAAATATTTATCTAAACCACAAATATTCCAATATATTACACAATAAAAATGCTTACAATTATGATCCCAATTTATTTTTAGCATGCCATTTACATACTGAGAAGTATTTCATTACTTAATGACATTAAGAGATCCCTTGAAAAGTACAATATAAGAATTAAACACCAATATTATTTCAATGATATTTTCTTCTTTGCAATGGTAGCATAACATTAAAACTACAGAAAGAACATTACTTAATAAAATAAAGCTAACTACACAAGTTCTAAAATTTTAGCTTGTTTTCCTTAGATCATTATTTGTTATGATACATTTAGGTATTTCAGAAGTGCCGCAAGCCATATGCCACAAGGAAGACAGCCATATGTCTATCTGAAGTATCAACATTAGATCTTAAAATCTAGATTTAATAACTTCCAAAAACCAAGAACTCACTTATTCATGGCATGCTTTGTAAATAATTTTGCAACAGAAGCCAAGCATTTACTTTAAGCCTTTTTCACTTTAAGCCTTTTCTGCACTGTAAGCCATCATGAGAACAGTCACTGGTGTGACTTTAGTTTGAATATATGCTCACTTTTTTTTCTTAGATTTCTACTTCCACACAACTGGAAGAAACCACCTATTTCACAAATGAGTATGGCTTCATTTTCAAGATTTCTTTAAGAAGTACATCTCCCATCCACAATTCTAACTAGTGTTATAATAATGGTAGAGAACAGTGAAGATTATTTTCCACTTTTCTAGAAGATCAACTAAGTCAAGAGTAAATTCAAGGAAGTTATAGCTAGGGGAATATTGTATGGATTTCTTCAAGGTATGACTTTGTTCTGGAAAGGCAATGGTAAATCAAATGCTGGATACTTGGTATGAACACCTACAGATCTCAAGTCAAACACCTCCTCCAATGCAGGAAATTAAATAGCCTAGCAGTGGCTGCAGTCTGTACTGTCAACAGAGGAGTCTTCCTCCTCTACAGTGAGCGTGGAAGTCTGTTAACATCAGCTGTGCAAACATCCCAGTGAATCTTGCCTGCTCACCTGAATCCAAAGAAAAAAAGGAATGTGAAACAGCAAATGGGGTCCTGAATTACTCATCAGAAAGACAAGAGTTGTTCAAAACCATGAGCAAAAAACATCTTGAAAGCAAGGCAAAATGTGCTCCAAATAGAAGGCAAAACCTAAGCAAACTGAAATCAGCTTTGTTTAAAGCAAAGATGTAGACAAAATATGGGCCTGAGCCGTAGCTGCTAAGGACTGCACTAAGAGAAATTTCCCTCAATCTAATTAGGAAGTAAGAAGATAACTGGAACTCTTAACAATTCAAAACTACCTATAAATACCTTCAAAAGTAAAAAGGACAAGCAGGAGTGGCATCACATGAGAGAAAGAAAGGTCAAGGAGGTGTTTCTCTACCTACAGGCAGAAATCAGGGATGTTTTTTGGCCTGGAAGGAAAATAACCTGGTGACAGAGAGACAGAGATGATTGTGAAGATAAAGGAAAAAAAAGAGCTTGAGGAAGTAGTCAAGTATGTTTAAATACTGCCAATATAGGATTTGATAAGGGAATAAAGCTGACTTGTAAAATGAGTTTCTGTAGTCACAGAGGCAACGCAGCATACAAAGATCTAGGTTTTGGCTACTTATAATTCCTAATATAATTCAGAAATACCACCTAAGAAAAGAGGACAGGGAAGAGCCTAACAGCACAACAGAAGCTATAAATATAAACAGACTGTAAACTGCAATTAAGAACAAAGACAGCCAGGAATGAACACCAAACAGGAAATTGGCAACGGAGCACGTTAAATGGCAGAAATTTTTGATGAAAGCAAGATCATACAAACAATGATTTAAGCATTGATTTCTAGCCAATAGGCATCAATGGAGATCCCTCCTAATTCTGTTTGCAACGGATGGTTTAATTCCTGATAACAGGGTCATATGCTGGGAAAAGCTTGTCTTAATTGATGGTTCTGCAACATATATCTATCAGTCTCAGACAGTGATTACACCCCCTGGAAAAACATCTTTTTTGCTGAGGAGAGCCTGAAATGTGGAACCATTACACATGTCCTAAGATGTCCACAACAGAAGGTTCAATTAAAAAAATGAAACTCATTAAAAATGCTGGCAAGTAACCTCAGCAAGCCCAGGACAATGATCAAGAAAGATTGGTAGGTGCATCAGTGAACTTGAGAGAGAGTCTTGAAAAACAGGCAATGTCTGCAGAATGCCCATGCTCACTTTGGCATTACTGAAGTCTCTAAAGGTCAGCAAAACTCCTGCAGCAATAGCACACTGACTGGTAAGAAACTGGTCCAAAATAGGTAAAGTTATAGTTTAACTTAAAAACATTTATTTCTGCAACTGTCCAACCACCTCTTAAGCTACATATTCCTATCTACAGTAATACAAGGTATAATAAATACTTTTTTTAGAAAGATATCCCTCAAACTGCTCTAAAAGTTCTACAACAATGTGGGTTTTTGTCTGTCTACTAATCTTAATAGTTATATTTCTTCATTCCCCGAGATTTATAGTAGGATCTCCAGCACACTTTGTCTGGTTTTGGTTATACTATTCCTCAAACAATTTATCTCCAGTAGCACCAGTTCCAGACTCTTCTAGACTAAGCTGGAGAAACCCCTGTTTTAAGCTTAGATATTTATTGGGTACCATAATGGTGTCTGGTAGATTTGCTGAGCCAAAACCAGATCATTTGAGCCAAGGGACTCTGAGGCACAGACAACTGGCAGGATCAGTATTACTAGAGTTGGTGACTTTTTGAGATCCCAGTAACTTACTTGATGTCAGATCAGAAAAAGTTCTGAAAAAAATTCCATATGACCTGTTATTTTATTTTTTGTTATCAGTTTTAATTTTATTTCAGAGCAATGTAACAATGGATAATTACAAATCATCTCAAACTGTTCTTCAAAGCAAATGAGACATACAGCATAAATATGACTGCTAAGAATACCAGTGAAACATCTTGAAGATTTACTCACAGGCTCTTGAACTCAGATGCAAACAACAGAAGAGTAACCTCTCTCTGGGGTATTAGTGAGAGAGATTAGTTAAGATCCTTTCCTAGGCTCTTTGTTAATCAAAGTGGGGGTTTACTATCCTCCTAAGATTTTTAAGATGTTCTACTTTCCTTTTGGAGTGAGACACTATGCGAGGGCTCTGCAACAGATGCTTTAATGAAGATGGGAATAAAAAAATACAGTGAAACCTGTATGAATGACCGTCATGTTTAGAGTTACAGACTAGAGTTACAAAGAGCAGCAAACTCGTTAAGCTGTGGTGTTAGTTAGGGAGGTCCAACAGAAACACTGGGAAAATGAGAGCTACCTCAACTAAGAGAAATGAGGAAATACGCTTTGCTTTTTTTAAATGATGCACTGAAAAATCCGAGGGTAGATGAACCTCACAATCAAGCTTTCTATCATTTCCCCACGCTTGCAGCTAGAGTGCACGCAGTAACTGCCAGAGGCTACGCTGGCCGCTGTAACGCAGTGTTAAAGGTTTTACTGGAACATTAATCAACCGCGCTATTTTTCAGATGGTGAAGCATCCCTGAAACAAACATTTCTGAGAATACCCTTAAAGAATCTTTCATTGTACTCGAGTAATACAACAGCTACTTGCATAGTGAAAACTCTCCACGGCTACTACAACTTTGTGTTAGCACCGAGACTCCGATCAAAAATTTTACCTGCACCTTCTACTCCATGCATCATGAGTTTTGATAGCATAGCCTGGCCTTTTGTTGCTTTTATTTCTAGTCCATCTCTGGGCACACACTTAAAATCTGAAATAATTAAGAACCAGTGCACCAGAACTGTACGAAAAAACATAGGGAATGTTTGTTCTTGGTTGGTATATCAGTGGAGTCAACTGAAGATGGAGGTATGTAGGAAGATCTTAACTTTGTGGAAGTGAGGAATGACAGTATGTCATACCATAAAAATATCAAGTCAGCCTGAAGCATCTTCCCCATTTTTTCAAAATAAGTATTTCTGATTTGGGGGTAAAATTTCTCTGCCTAAATACTATTACCACAAAACTTCAGAATATCAGAAACTTCAAATGCCTTTAATCAGCAATTCTGGTAAGAGGCTTTATTAACTACATTATTCAAAAAGAAAATGCCCAGATTTTGATACCAGTCCTCTAGCATACTTATGGAAAATCTGCATCTTGAAACTGCCAGCTTCGTTTGAGGAAATAAGGCAAATGTAGCAATCCACTAAACATCATTTGGCTGTAGTAAGTAATTTTAAACAAATAGTTACAGAAAATGGCATGGAAGTTAATTTCTGAAGTGTCATAAACAGATGGGAAATGTGTATTGTAGAGACTGGTTGTGCACTTATAACACAATATCCTTCTTGCCATCCTGGATTTGGTTTGATCAAGTCTAAGTGACATGACGAAAACAATTTTAATTTATTCTGAAACTATATTCAACTAAAGGATACACAAATAGCAAGTATGCTACTTTTTTCAAAGTGAGATTCGAGGCAGAGCAATATTAGGAACAAAAATAGCCAGACACCCACCTTCTTCTCCCTCGTAGAAGTTGTGGGGGTAGTACAAGGGGTGCACTTGCAAAATGGAAGTTCCACTGGGGATGTAAAACAAGCTCAAAATTTAAATAATCTACATCTTTTCTATTTTAGATTTAACTATAGCAGAACTGCTACAGCTCATTTCTCCTGCAGATCAAGGTAACAACATACCACAGTGTGGGGACAAAATATTTCAAGCAATTTTTCATACACTGACAAGTAGTAAATTAGGGAATCTTGTAAGTACAATACAGTAGTCATCCCCTTCTATTGATCACGTATAATTTACATCTTTCAAAGATGTGAATTCTTGCATTCTCACTCCACAAGGAAAATCTCAATGATTTATTCATTTCAAATAAAAAATAGAAGGTAGATGAGAAGAATTACTTCACAGGCTGTAGCTTTCTCAGGGCACTAGTGCTAGGCTCTTCTTTCGCACTGCCCGAAGGGCCTTTGTGTGCAAGTCCCTCTAATTAACAAGGTGAATCATGCAGCAGTTCCCTAATTAGTGAACATGACAAGCCAATGGAAACAAGCAGACAGACCTGGCGTACAGATATGGTCAACAAAAGGCACAGCAACACACCATTAAAAAAATGTAGATTTCATGTAAATAAAATACAAAAAGTAAGAGAACTAGCATAATACCTTATTTTCCTTTTCATGTTTTATGCTTATTCCTCATTTATTGCAGATATAAATAACAACACAATAAATCAAGGTTTCCAATTGCAAGTCACACCACCTCTCCAAAATCAAAGAGTAGTTATCCTACATGAATAAGCATCTGCTTAAGGGGCATTATTTGTTTTCTCTCTCGTTTTTCTGCTTTAAAGAAATGCAGTTGCATTAAGCTTAGCATTTTTAAGAATCCCTTAACTAATTTTATTCAAAATTATTTTTTCTTTAAATCTGTTTTCACCAATAGATGAAATAAGTGCAATAGTTGCACTATTATTATTGCATTATAAAAATGCCTACATTCCCGATATGTAATACTTTCTAACTTTTGTATAAGGATAAATAAATAAATAAATAAAAGAAGTGAATAATCAAAGAAACAGATTTGCATTAAAAAGGAGAGGACATGATCTAAAATATACCTTCTTACGTTCATCTTTCCAAGTAAAATATTTTTAATCTTTCACTCTTCAATTTGCTTTTCACAAAAAATACTCTCCTCATCTCCAAAACAACACATGGGGATTTAATTAATTCTCAATTTATTGCAAATTGAACCTTTGATTTAGATCTTAATGATCCTTCAACATATCAGAAGTCTAAAATGTACGTCACCACCAGCAGAATGTAATTCTTCACAGAAAAATTCCACTGTGTTCTTTGCTTTCTATTCCTTTGCACAATTAGAATTACATGAAGAAAACTACAGATCATCTCCTCATTACAGGTTCCTCCTCCTCACAATCTTGAAAATAAATATTTCTGACTTGCCTTTTCTTATTGGGTAAAATTTCCTTACGTTCTAAATTTTATGTTCAAAATACTGACGTTTAAGAAATGGTCACTTTTCTGTCCAGTTTTAATAAGATTAAAATACTGGCCCCTAAGTAATGATTGTTCTACATGCCCTTAAAAGTTATTTCTTTGTCTATTAATTTGAAGACTATACAATGATGTTCTATTATAGGATTGATTGTTTCAAAGTAGTTTTAAACTCAGTGGGAAAAAAACCCAAACATAGTAAATAGAACCAGGGATGATGAGCAGAAAGCTAAAATCACTACAAGCCATTTGCTGGGTTCATTTTTTCCCTTCTTAGTTTATGTGAATGAACTTCCCTTAACTTCTCTTAGATACCACTCAACAAGACCATTCTTAGGACAGCGCAGAACAGCTTTAAACACAGGCTGAAAAGTACCCTCTTTTAACATCAAGGCACAATGGATAATCTGCTAACAACTGAACTATGATCTACCATATGCACAGAGGAAGTATTCAGCAAACAACCTGTCACAAACGCTTATTGTTTCAGGAACCAACTCACCAAAGGACTTTGCTTTATAAAATATATTACAAACTCTGGCACACAATTTATTATCAAAGATAGATGTAATTAAATGTGAAACTACTGCAAAGAGAAAACAGATTCAGTGCATTAAAAAGCTTTACAATCTTCTTTGCATCTTAAATAATAAATTCAAAGTAAGGAGGATTGGAAACATATGCTAAACATGCAATAACAAATTGATGAAAAATCACAAAATTTTGGGTTGATTTTCAGATAAATGCTATAAATACAGATCATTTTATAATTACAAAAAGTATTTTTTATTTAAGGAAAAATGTTAAATGCAGCTGATAACAGTAAATCATAATTGTCCACAGGAGACATTTTGATATGAGATTATACCTAGTACCAGAGGGACAATTTAAATTTTTTTTAATACTGCTACTGACGTCAATAGAGTTACTCCAGAGTTACAATGGTGTGACAGAAAAGAATTCAATTTCCAATATTTTAAATATAAGGAACACATGTTTTAAAAGTGACAGGAGCAAAAATGCATTACAAGGCTAAGACGAAACAGTCAGATCATTCTCATATTTGCCAAACAGTCTACCACATGTTTTTAGCATTCCCAAATGTTGGCATGCCTGCTAAGGCAGACATTTCCTTCTCCATCAAATTTAGGGGGTTTGTTTTTCAAATATCAGTACTTATCAGAAATAATCTCTCCACACAGATTATAGATGGACAGATGAGCATTTTTTACTCAGGAATTATTTTTAATTAGTTACATTATTTTTAATTTAGTTAAAATTACCTGAGGATATTTATGAAATGTTTACTTATGACTTTTTTTTCTTTTGTATAGCTGAACTTAAACCATCATATATTGCTATGTTCACAGAAGCATCAATAGACAAATTTAAGAAATATATGCGTTTTAGATATCAATCTACAAGATATTTAAATATTCACTGAAATTGCTCTATAAGCCAAAACATCAAAAAAACACAGAGCAGAATTCTATCACATATTACTGAAACTCAGAACTTTCTACTGAGCACCATGACTGCATAGAACAAAGTTTAGCTCAACAGTGAAGTATAGTTTATCTCTACGTAAATTACTGAGTTTAGACCTTGACAAGAGTGGGATTATCAACTAGTCTCAGAAAACTGTGCCAGTCTTTCATGACCTCAAGTTACCTTTCTCATCCGAGAAGTGTCATCTCTAGTACAATGTTTGCTGAAAAATAACGTACAAGTTTTCAACTTGAGACTAAGAGAAGGTTATAGGGTTAGCCGGTGTAGCTGCACGTTCTTTAGATGTTTCCCATGCAAGCTGAAGGTCTGCATCTCTATCTTACAGTCATCTAGATTGTTGAAAAGGTAAAATAGCTACAAGAGGCAAACAATTTATATTCTTAGAGGGAGGGGATAAAATCATCCCGTATTTATATTTTCTGACATATCCCAGTAAACAATGGCTTCCCTGAATGTATTGCTTAAGAAGGAAAAACTGGCAACTGCTAATGACAGAGTATTATTAAAACAGAGAATGATTTTTGTTAAATGCTGAATTTACTTTTCCCCAAAACTAAAAGCTGAAACTGTTTTACTTAATTAAACAGCAGCCTGTACAGTGAAGAAAGAATGTATAGATATCAACAGCCTTCTTAATTATTAACCTGCCACTTTAAATATCCCTACATATGCTACAGGTACCCTATACTGGGGAGCCTATCTTCTCCAGACCTGGCAGATGTCCAGTAAAGCCACAAAGGGCTGGGCTGTCTTAAGACTAAGGGCTATATGAAAACATGTATCAAACTTTTCCAGAATTTAAACACAGATTTTGAAAATAAATAGACAAAATTGTCCTATTTCATATAAAAAAGTGCTCTGTTGTAACCAATCTCACTTGTATTATGCTTCTAGTAAAGTGAACATTGTCCCTCTGTCCTGTACACAATTAACATCTGAGTTCAGTTTTTATTTTCAGTTTCATTTACTGTTTTGTATATTTGATACCTTCCTAAAGCTCACTTGATTTGTCTGACATGTTTGCCAGATATGAGCACTTCTTCCAGGGTAGATTTTTTTAAAAAAACCCTATTCTTACTTTTTTAGAAATTAATAGATTTTCATGCACCTTAATATATGAATATGGCTTTTGGCCATGTAGGGCAAAAACCTCTTTCAAAACCTGATAGTATGTCAAAAAACAAGATAAAGAGAAATCTTCAGAAATCTACATGGTGTTATTTCTGTTTCAAGAATATAAATGTCTGTTCTGAGTATAGATTTACTAGTTGCAAAGGGAAAGGACACAGAAATGCAAGAAAGTCTACTCTGTACTTCAGACATCTTGTTTAGATTTTCCTGTGGCTAATAAACCTATGAACTGTAATTGCATCATACCCTTCTCAATTCACTTCACTCACACAGATAGTGAGATACCTGTTTTAAGGAACCTGTAACCCCCCACTGTGCAGACACTCATCAGCACAAATATAGAACATAATTTGCCATTCCAGAAAATCCCATTCACATCTTACTGATTATTTCCACGGGAAACTGTAAGTTAACTGCCAATTCAGTAACAATTTTCAATACTAAATTAAAACAAAGATCTTACAAATCATTACTCAACTGCCTAATAATGTTAAAGATACAGTAATAACTTTCAAATGTTTATGTTTTAAAGCTAATAGATATTAGCCTTTAGTAAACACATACTTGAGGGAAAAATAATGAACCTGTTTACATTGTGAATGGCAATAATATTTTCTTTATTAAAAAATTTACTAAAGGAAACTACTCTTTCAGGGTATGTTGAGCAGCATTTCATTATTCAGCTAAGACGATGTAACTATTGGTAGACTCATAGGCTGACACAAGGGTAGTTTTTAATGAGAAAACTAAACTAAAAGTAGGAAGTAGATGCTAACACACCTTTCATGACCCATACACATTACCGACTAGCCACCTGACTTGTAGTTTAGACAAGCATGCAAAAATGTTTAGTATTTACTAAGTGAAAACTGACACGCTTACCCTATTGTTAACTGTATTAAATATTCCTTAAAACTGTACCACAATTAACTACCTGAAAATCACAACAACTCTGATGTTCACACTACTCCTCAGTACTACATACACACATAAACATGAATTGTCGCATTCCAGCATCTGTGCAGATGGGAGATGCTGACAAACCTTGTAGGAAAATTACAGCATACTTTTACAAAGCACATTTACAAACTCAGACTATTTCTTTGTATCTGATTTTACAATCTACTAAATAAAATACTCTTCCATTAAGAGATATGTGAAAATTAACGTCTTGTGTACCTTATAAATGACTTGGAGATACACACAAGTATTGTGCGTACGTATTTCAACTCGCTCAAAAACGTGCGGGTAAGGACTGGTTTTAAAATGTTACTACTACAGCTCCAACTTCAGTTTTAGCTCCGCTCCCATGAACTCTTTCATGGATTTTATGAAATGCGGCGTGTTCTCCAAAACGTATGCATTTCAAACGAGGTCCTGCCATTGTGAGATGACAGAACATGCAAATACCCATCCAGACCAGAGCCGGGAAGTAGATGTGGGGGGATCACGGGTAGATGGGTCTTTGTACGTGGGTCTCGCACAAAGAAGCGAGAGCATGTTTGCCAGCGGGAGGGCTGCAGCTGATCGCTGATGGCCAGCTGCCCGCTGCCGGGGCAATGTGCAGCACCCAGGCTGAGTGGGCAGAGGAACAGAAGATTTAGTAGGTGCGCCTCAGTCCCCCGAGGTTACGTCATGTGAGGTGGAGCGCCCGGAGGAGCTGGGGGCAGATGAAAGCTGGCAGCTGTGAGCTGCCCCGGGCGCTGCCGGGCTGCCAAACAGGGCTTACAAACATGTTAGCTCAGCGGCGGAATTAAAGCCCTCATTCAGGTTTAGTTTGGAGTAAGAAACCAATGTGCGTACAGAGGATGGGGGAAAACTTGCCCTGCAGGCTGAAGCCTAAATACACCTTGACCTCTCCTTGCAAGCTGCTGTATCGTAGAACAGGCTTGACTGAGGGACCAAAACATCTAAATAATAATTTAGATTGTTGTCCAAGCAACCTCCTCAGTTTCTGACAAGCAGACACAGCTGACATTTGCTGCCCTCTACTTATTAAACAGGCGATCGTATTCTAAAGTCTAAAGCGCTGTTATTTGGCCAGATCAGCAGGCAAGTAAATCTGTTGCAGTATTCAGAGAAAACAGTTATGTGATTTTTCCAATCATGGCTTGATCCAAATGAAAATATCTTTCTTGCCCACACCCCCATCCCCACCCCCCCTTTTATTTTTTTCTTTTCTGGCTGTGCCAGAGTGACAAATTAAGCACAAGGTTGTTTCTACCCGAGGAAGACCTATATTTAGACAAAATACCACCGAGGCAGAAGGAAAACTGGAAATTCAGTCTTGACGTCTTCCTTGCACAAATTGATCTGCTATCTATAACATGTATATATTTAGATATACAAAAAGAATTAAAAACGTCTTTTGGAAAATGAAGCACCATTGTGCGCATTCCCCCTTCCCTCTCCTGGTACCTCCGGATGCAATTGTCAGTACTCAGCAGAAGGAATGCCAAACCATCCTTATATCACAATTCTCACACTGGAAGGTGTAAGAAAACAGTTCCCTTTTCGCTTCACTGAGCTCTGTTTTCCGGGGCACCCAAAAGTGATTATAAAAAGGGGGCTGCCACCCTCCACTTTTTTAGCAGTGCCTCAAAAGCCAAAAGCAGCGGCACTAGTTATTCCTACAGACACGGAAAGAAAACTGCAGGGGATCTGAAGGGCTGAAAATTCTACTGTTGCTTTCCTGCAGTTGAGAACTCAAGACATCACCTTCAGAGAATTCATTTTACAAGAGAAAGTTCCTGCTGGAGTATTTTGGTGAGATTCAGAAAAGTGAAGTCACCTTCAGCTTGAGAAATTCTCTATGAAAAGCTTACACTATTCTAAACCCAAGTTCTGGAAATTCATATTTAAGTAGTCCTCCTGCTTTATAATGAGAGACTACTTGTTAAAACAATGTTTTATTAGGCAGGACTCTACCAGTGTGTATGCATTCTAGCAGACAATGTAAACAAAGTGGATGGATTTCTCCTCCACTGCTCCCTTTTCAGCTTTTTAAAAACAATGAAATCCATTAGGTAGAGCAGATTTGCTCTTTTGGAAATATTCAAACAAACCCCAATTATATTTCACAACAGATCTGAATTCAAATTTGAAAGTAAGTCTCAAGTTTTCCTCAGTAGTTTTATTTGAAAATCAGAGTAGACAGTTACTTAAAATTTCCTCGGGAAAGGTGAGAAAACAAGTAAGAATCCCAAAAAGAAAAGCCAGCTTTTACAAACGGTTACAACTTTTACTTGTTTGATGTCCCCAAATACTCAGACCACCACATGGGAAACTTCTTGCAGCAAGGTAAGACAATTACTGTATTTCATTGGTGTACATAGCTGCTAATGTTTCAAATAGCAGATTGCATTGGTACAAATATATTTTTCATACAAAATCTAAAGGAATTACATTGCTGCTGTGTTAATTTGAAGGCTGCCATCTTCCAACTGCCTAAGACATCATTGAGACATCAGCCAAACAATGCAGAGTGCTTGACCTGACAGTTTGCTTGCTCCTCTCTCTTGTCAATCTTGCCTCTCCCATTTTGTACCACATTAGCACCCCTGTTCTCGAAGGTAAGCAACCTGTCTGTGCTTCTAAACACCCCACATACAAAAGACTCACAAACCTGACATGGGTCTTTGTGAGGTAGCTCAACACATTGATACAATGCTAATGTTCTTTCTCAGAGAATGCGTTCAGATTTGTATGTAACTCTAGTAAGGGAGTAAAAGTTCTAAGAATTTGTTTTCTAGATAACAAGTATAAATAAAAATGAGTGTTCTTTCTTCATATTATGCTTACCAAGCATAAAAATAGTTTGATACTTAAGAAAGGCTGTGTATTAACTCATATATCAGTAAAACAGCATTTGCTTTTAGAATGCTAAAAACAACAGTTACAATCAGTCAACAAAAAATAAGCACTCACGTTAACTAAACAAGAGCTGGGCAGTGCATGTACACTAAAATCATGCGTCATTATGGAACTCCACCAATATGATTTTGAAGAAGGAAATTATGTTGGACAGGATTGGATTTAATTTAGATTCCTGCTAGATTAAGGAGATAAACTTGGGTCAAGCTCAGGTTAGAGAAAAGACCAAAAAAATCTAGCCCTTGACTCAACTGTAATTAATATACATTTTACCTAAGCAGGATTAAAACAATTGTACTTAGTTGGAAAATATTATTGTAATTTCTTTGATCCCTTGGCATTTTCCTGTCAATTACCCAGTTTTCTGACTCTGTACAACAAGAGTAAAAACACTCTTTACCTTCACCCAAACAACTGCCATCACTCCTCTAAGCTCAGGAAACAGGTTGGAAGCATCATGGTCTTCAATTTTACAGAGAGATATGCAAAAAGGTGTACTGAATAGTAAGACTACTATTGCCTGAAGTTCTTCAAGACTTGCAGAATTCACGGAAGGGTTAACATCTTATCTTTGGAAACACAGGAAATTTTTTTTGCAGAACTCATCTTTACAACAAAATTTTGAAGAACTACACCCCAAGATTCATATACAATAAATTTATTACTGGTTATAGATCATCTTGTTCCTTCAACAGCAATGCTTGCATTTGCAAAATATGCTACAATTCCTCTCCTGCCCTTCCCAGGAGTTCATAATCAACTCCAGTTATCAGAATTTTTACAATTATCATAATATATCTGTACATCTAAAGTAGTATCTACTCAAAAGGAAAAAAATGCAGTTAACATAAAAGTAGTATGCTTGATAATGCAGCTGGATTTTCATGAAAGGATTTCAATTGGTAACAGACAGGACCCCTTTTCTCTGAGATGCAAGTTTAATACTAACTTTTGAAATCACTGCAACAACTTCCTAACTTGATGAAAATCTTGTACTGCCAAATCCATGGCAGTGTTGCATGGGCTTAGACAGTGCAGAAACACTCAAAGTGTCTTCCTGGGTTCAAACAGTAGACCTGTGGTAAAGGAATAATGTAAATGAAGTGACTCTCTTATCTAACCTTCTACATGCATTGACAGAAATACTTGCATTCCTTCTGCATCACAGCTACAGCGTTGGTGACCTGATGCAGAAAACTATTTATTCTGAGAAATCATTATTGCCTAAGTGTTGCACTATCATTACTTCAGGTATCATATTCCCAGCTTCTCCTTCTTTCTACCTACTGACCCTCAGATGGGTTAGAGAGCTAAGTGGAAATTTAATTTAAACTTATTTCTGTCCAAGCGCTCCATTTCTCAATGGAATGCTTTAGAAGAAACCTTTTTAAGAGAAGATTGTTGCTTTTGAATCAATATTTTTATGTCAAGCATGATAAAATAGAAAACTTCTTTAGACTTCTCATCATAACACATACTGCATTACTAGTACTATCTTCAAGGACTTCTGTTTTGCTAAAAAGGTGAATAAATGAACTTACCAAACAAAACAAAGTCCTTCTCATTTGCTTTTCATCTTCAGTAATGACTTATGAAAACAGGGATAACAGCAGTAGACTATTATTTAAATTTTCTGAATGAAACCACTCCTACTTAGTTGATAAATAAATATTAATGTGGTGACAAGAAGTTATTTAGAGTAAAATTTTCATAATCTAATTATTAAATATATGATGCTGGATTTTCAGTAATTCTGCTAAGACAAGTTACGTTTTTATGTGGGATTTAAAATTGGCAGTGTTAGAGCCACATAAGATATACATCACATGATGTACATATGTCATTATTATTTTTAAGTAAGAGAAGGATCCTATGGCTTCTTACAGAACTCTATTTTCTCACAGTCTAGATATTTTTGTGCATGTAAATCAGAAAAGGATACAGCTCAAAATCTAAAACTTAGCCAAGTAAGGCTCTTGGTTCCAGGAGACACCGCAGACGTGGGGGATGACAGTACCCAAGAAGAGTGGTTACAACAGTGCTGCAGTGGATACAACTCCTTCTGGGAGTATGGAAAAAAACCTGTCCCTGGTCTGCTTATACAAGAACTGGGTACTCCCAAAGCTCCTAGACAGTGTAACAGTCACAACAGCAACCCACTGAAATACCTATCACTGTTACAGGACTTTATCCAGACCTAAAAAGACGGGGTATCTGTGCTGACAAAGGTATGTAAGGGGCTTTCTTCTGTCTTCCTGTGAATCTGGAAGGCTTCTACTATGAATACCAACAGGTCTGAGATTTCACTTGCATGTTTAACAAGAACATCTGAGAATAGATTCAATTGAGTGTTATCTAAACTGATCTAGGTCCTGGATACATGCCCAGACATCTATGGTGTCTGGTTTAAGTTTTTATTATTATGCAATATTCTTGGTTGGTGATGACACAAAGATCTTAACCAAGCTAATCTTTCAGGATCAAACTCAACCACTTGACTTCTAAAGTAAAAGAATTTTAGCCAACGGACAGTAAATATGTAGAAATATACACGACAGAAGGATGTTTAGGATCTTATCTTCCCTGAATTTTAAATAATTTCTATTATTAATTACTACATGTTATTGTTCCTAATCTTGATCTATTCCTGCTATCAGGTATATGGCCTGTTTTGTGTCCTATTTAATGAGCTCTTTTAATGAAAATCAGAGAACTATAGTTTAACTTATATTTCTGACTTTCCATGCTTCCAACAGACTACATAAATCAGTTATTTTCTGAAACTTGATTTAAAAAGCTTTAATCATGCAATAAGATAGACACTGCTCATTAACGATGCTAATTCTTACAGCAAATTGTACTGAGAGTTAAGCCTTTCAGAATTTATGTTACAAAAACAATGTAACAAGTAACAGCTGAAGGTCAGCATTTTTCCCTGAAATAGTTTCAATGGAAAATATTTTTCACTAGCTTATTAAATAGGTTTACCATTAAAGCAATCATATAGTGTCCACTGACAAAAAGTTGCACCAATTTAAAAGTGTGAAAGTAGAGTTTTAAGCAATATAAACCTCCATAGGCACATTCTCCTACTGCTTTCACTCAAGCCCTTTTGAAACAGGTTAATGCTAAAGCAAAATAAGTCAATCTAACTAAAAGAAGAGTGGGTTTGCACCGACTTAACTAAAAGAGTCCTAGTCCCCGTGTGAATGAAACCTGACTGTTATGTCTAGTCTCTGCAATAAGACCATATATAGATGGACCTTCTGTTTGTTTGGTGTTTAAAGGCAATTTAAACTTGATTTATATCAGTTTGGTTTAAACAATATGCAGAATGGTTTGAAGACTGGCTAATAAATGAAGTAAGATGGAGTTACAGAACAAAACATATAATAACCTTCAGTTTACAAAATTAATTGTTAAATATGTTCAAAGGACATGGTGATCTCCTACATTTTCTTGATGACACTAATAAGCCAGAAGGGGACTTCTTAATACTACAAGTTCTTTAAAAGAAACTGATTTTTTTCTTTTTAAATTAGGAAGAAAACCAAAGTGCTACGGAATGAAAGACACTAAAATATCCATAAAGGATAATGTTTTGGAATAAAAACCTTTCTTCCCTCTTCATCCTATTATCCTTGTGTTGGTACACTTACTTTGCATTCCAAGACAATGCTTTTTAGAGTTCCTCCAATGTTTTGAGGAGTTTTTTCCTTAAAGGTTAAAAGGCTTTCTTAAAGATTTTAAATTACTTTTTTTGGTATTTCACTTTCTCACTCTGACTTTTGTCTTCATTAAGTATTTTGGACTATATTGTCTTTATCAGACTTCATATATTGGTTACATTCGCTTTAGATATTCATCCATTTCTATCTGTCAAGGAAGCAGGGTGTAGTATTGATCACACTCAGTTTTAAGAGGGTAGTTCCAGACTGCCTGGTTAGCAGAAGGGATGCAGTAGTGTCACTGTCCAAACATAACCACACTGGGAAGTATGAAACAGTATCCATTTCCAGAACATAATAATGACATTATCAGCAGCTTTGCTGATATGAAAAAGCAAACTATCTGACAATCGTATCATTAAACAAGTAACACAAGATAAAAATGCTGTAGGATTCTTGGATGTCCTCTTTATGCTTTTTAAAAAACTACCTACTAGCCACTTCACTATGGGCCAGAAGATTATCTAAGCAACAAAAGTCTTCAGGCAAAATTCAAGACACGGAAATCATGGAAACACAGCTTCAAATCCAGCTTATTATCAAAGCTGACAGTATTACATTCATCAGCTTATACAAAACCTGGAAGAAACCCAATTTCTCTGTCTGTCATGGATCATATGCACATTTAAGAGTAGCCCAGCTGGCAGTTAAGTTCTGAATTTTTTGCATTTTTGTAGGGGTTGATTTGAAGCTTTTAATTTCAAACAACAAAGCCATGCCAAAGACACTATCTAATCAACCTTTTATACTATAAAAATGGTTATTTTTTTTATTTTGGCAGTGCCAATACCCTTTAAGACATCAGCATATATGCAGTATCCAAAGCAGAAGAGAATATGGACGATATTAAACCAAAATCTTGCCAGTCCCACTTCCCCACTTCCCTTTGCAGAAGTTAATGCAAAAGAACATGTTTTTATTAAATATATTTGAATATTTTAGGTGAAAGTCTCTAAACTACTTGAAGAAAGAGCT
Source organism: Actenoides lindsayi (assembly GCA_025331215.1). Lineage (NCBI taxonomy): Eukaryota > Metazoa > Chordata > Aves > Coraciiformes > Alcedinidae > Actenoides > Actenoides lindsayi. Next base: position 109,920 of record WTSP01013033.1, read on the forward strand.
TTAGAAGCCTAATTACTAAAAACAGAGACATGCTTATATTTCATATGGTTTCAAATATGTGGAATGAAATTCAACTTCAGAGTGAGGCATGGTGCCAGCAAATTACACACTTTTATTAGAAGGGTGGGAAAAAAGGCAGGGCTAAAGTACAAAAGAATAGGGTGCAGCATTCAAACAGAAAGCCTAGTATTCATTCTGCATTTACTCAAACATGCTATCATATACAGGAACACCACAACTTTTAAATCACATACCAGTTTGATCTAAGCATTTTTAATTATGTTACCACCAAAATATTTGCCACCTCTTTATTAATACCACTACTCAGAATACATTTCATATGCTTTCTTTTATTCCCATGTCAGCACAGCATCACTCCCTCTAGTGGGTAAGAAACACAGCTTTTACAGACAACCCAGATTTTCACACGAGGGAGAAGTACTCCTGCAACTACACCAAAAGCAACAACACTGGCTCGAGTGCAAGTCACAGCTAGAGAGAGAACCACTATTTCACTCTGACTACTACTACGTGTTTTTACTAGCGCCGTTGTTTACTTTTGCTTCCTCAAGTTTCCAATGGCCAAACAAGAATTACACTGAATGCAAATACTGTGGCAATAAGAAATGCATTTCTTTCTAGCTTGCTTTCACTTCCAGCTGCATTACAGCTTTAGTTCTCAGCTCAACAGCAAGTTTTGCCGGCCATCAATTATTTTCACAAATCTGATTCTTCCTTTGCATACACTGGGTACATACTAAACTCAAGTACTATTAAAATCCTGTGTCTTTTCCTGCCAAATAACTTGATTACTCTATTTCATTTGAATACTTGCTTAACAAACACAACTCTGGAAACAGCTACAGCATGGTCTAGTGTTTACAAGAACTCATTTCAGCAAATCTTACTACATAATCACAAAATGAAAATTAAAAAAAAAAAGACTAGTGAAACTCAACTGTGTATTTATATTTGACTGTTATATATATAAAATCTGTATAGCTAACGGAACTGTAAAACACTGCCAACAGGGAAAAAAAACAGGAAGAACAGGCCAATACAAAAGAATTTGTTATATGCATTTTTCTGTATGTATTACCTCCTACTGTATAATTATAACCTTCTAATACATATATCCAAAGAAGCTGGCTAAAAAACCCCAGCATCAATTTGCTGCAGATGATACTGCTAATATTTTAAAATAGGAATGACTTTCAACTGATAGATATTTCAGAGTAATTGATTGAAGTCACAACCCGATCCTAAGCTATGAGATGCCCTAAGAGAAGGACAGGCACTCTCATTTACAGTGAAGTGAGGTACTCACTAGTGCACAAATAGTTACTCTTAGAATAACATATCAAATATTCATCTGAAATTATTTGATAATTTTTAGATTACTGTAATTTAGACTGATGAGTAAATAGTCCGCTAAACCACACTGTAGAGAAAATGACTGGCAGTTATATTACTTGAAAGCCTGTTACCAGAACAAAATTGATAAGTAGCACATTTCTAAGCAGTGACATTTTTAAAAAAGACAAAGGCATGTATTTTCCACCAAAATCTAGTGCTGCTGTCATCAACAACCCAACAAAAGCTACAGCTACCTAAAATGGAAATGAAAATGTAATGTATGGAAATATTCTCTTATAAAATCTCCTTAGGCTTCACATGTATTAATGTATTAGTTTGCAAACATAAAGATCAAAGGCAAAGCAACAAATACATCCTAAAAAGTTTTTAGTCAGATTTTTATTAACGATATACAAGTAGCAAGGCATAAAAAATTAATATGTTCAAGCCTTGAAATGTCAAGTGTAATGATCTCTAGCTCTGCTTACCTCCTTTGCTTTTTGTTTCAGTCTAGCTTGCTCTGGGTCTTCTTGCCTTGAGCGACTCTACATGTTTAAAAAAAAAAAAAGGGGGGGGGGAAATGGTTAACAGATGGTTTAAGAACCCCTCATCTGTTGCAGTAAGTTAAAAAATAGCAAAGAAAAGGAAGCAGGATATAAGGTGTCAAAGATGGGACGCTTAAATTCCTAGAAGTATAATTTCAAACCCGTAGGCCTCATCCAAAAGACTCTTAAATATTCAGTTGTAAATAAGACCTACTCTAGATTTAAATTTTTAAAAAACACAATATTTTTGTCAATGCTAAAGTTTCCACACAGGTTTAGATTTCAATTATTTAATACAAACAAATTCAAGCATCCAAGAGTGGAAGTGACACCCTTTCCATTAGCCGCACTTTTAAATTTAAACTTCTTGCAGTCACTTATTTTAATATAATTTACTAGTCTGCAACTAAACTTTTATTCATCTGTTGGTAGAGAATATTGAGAAAGCAGTTGTCAGCCTCCAAAACAGTAAATCTTCATAGTAAAGATGATACTATCCATTCAAGCTTACTTTGAATACAGCACAGAAATACACTTAAGTTAAACTCATTCATGCACTACTAATAATATTAATGTTGCAATTTTTAAAACTGGAGCAATACTGCCAAATGACAACTTTCATATTTTCCTGCAAAACCAGGAACAATAGCTCTAAAACCTCATTAAGAATAACTGCTTAATTGCAATAACAACCCATAACAGTACATTTCTTCAGATACAGACAGTTTTACAGCCATATGTTAAAACTATTAAATTCTGATTTGTGCTCACTAAGCATACTGAAATTGATGGAATTTAAAACTCAAGAGGTAGATAATATATGCATTATACTTTTTCAATTGCATGACTGGTCAGTATTCAGAAAAGGTTGCATAAAATGTTGTAAGAAGCTGCAATAGAATTTGCAACATCCATGGAAAACTGTTGTTCCTGATACCTGAAGGATGTAATTTGTTTTATTTCAGTATTTCTCTGAGATTTCAAGTTATATCATTTACACAGCTCCTAAAGGAATATCTATGCCCTTTCCTACCTATCTCTCTGCCCCTTTCTATGGTGATAGACCTGAAACTTGAAAGAATATTGCAAACTTAGATACGCTCAGATTTTTTCCTGTTGTTTGAATTTTTCATAACATATTCTGTTCAGAAGTGAAAAATCCATGAAGAAAACCAAAGGGAGCTAAGTTTTAAGGGTAAAGGGACATTTAATATTAGTGATATACCTGGAGAGAGCCTTGACTATCATTTAGCAGACAGGGCACTGGTGACACTAAATACTTCAACCCTCTCCCTGTTTGTTTTTGTTGTTCTGGGTTTTTTTTTTAAACTGGGATTATTTTTCCAGCTAACACAGAGCATGTATAAAACACAGTGATGACAAACTAAACACTAATGAGATTTTTAGAAGATGTGCTTGACTCTTCCACTCCGCACATTAGCTTAATCTTCCAACACCACCTACTAGGGATTTTGTGCCTGTGAGCATAAAAGGGAGTTTGACAGGATAGTGTCTGAAGTAATGAGAAATTAAAATCTGTAGATAGCTAATGACCAAATTAAACTCTCATGTTCTAGTTGTGCCAACCTAGAAAGAAACTCCAGCTTAACATACATTGGAAATCCTTCTAACTGCTGTGACAAGACAAGAAGAAAAAATTGTTCTTTGTATAAAAAACAAAAGGGTGCTTCATGAAATAAGTGGATCTGCCAGTGAGCTTGGGCTCTATTCAGTAGAGAAATTAAACTTTTTATTTGTACCTATTAGGTTAAAAACCAACCAACCAAACTCCATTCAATGAGTTGCTTTTCTAGGTAAGTATTTATGACTTAAGTGGGTATTTTTGAGCTGAGCTGAATTAGGTTCTTGCTCTGTCATTTAGTGATAGCAGTTCAATCATTGTGTGCCTCAGTTTCTCCAGTATGATGGGAGGAAGATCATATTTAGCTCTTTCATGGGTTTTGATGATAAATTAATAAACATACAATGAACTTCTATTGCCTTCTGAGTCTCACAGTGAAAGCAGGACAGAAATACAAACTGTTATACTACTGTATGATGCTGAATCATTTGCCAAATGCAAAGTACACGTTAAAAGCACTTCAGCTTGAGGAGAAAGCAAAGTGTCCTGGGAAAATCAAGCTGAGACTTCTAATATTGTTACCAAGTTTCTACAGGAAAGTAATAGAATCTTGGAAAACACACCACATCTACATTGTGTTTGGGGATATTCTAAGAATTAAAGGAGTAGGTGGAAAGTCACACTGTAATTTCCCAGACTCCATAGGTGAAGGAAAAACTCTGAAAGTGCTACAGAATAAAACCTAAGATATTTAAAGGTTAGGGCTCTTTTTTTTTCTTTGTTGTTGTTGGTCTTTCTTCCAGAAACAGACCAAATAAGAGTAGATCTGGAGTTGAGGATAATCCAAAAAAGCAGACCCCAAATGCAAGCAAAAAAAGCAGATGATCTACAGGTGTAAACCTCCAGGTCATTCACAATAAATAAATAATAAAAATTATTGCTGCGGTGAAAATAGGTACTCGGCTCCTGACTGATACGAAATACAGGAGCTTTTCCAGTAATGAAGATTTAAAATACCAGGTCATGCTAGATATATAAACCCAGAATGAAGGCGAAGGTAGAACTCCTTTTCACAAATGCAGTGATTCTCTGGTTATTCCTTGAACCCACACCAGATGGCCTTTTCAAAGAGGTCAGGCTAGCTCATTTCAAACAAGCAGAACTCCAGCTTCAGACTGATGTGTCATTAATGGCATAAGTAACATTAAAAAAACTAAATAAAAAAAATTACTGTCATTTTCTGGGGTTTTTTTTGTGTGTGTTCTGATAAATGTTAAGAATTTATTTTGTTTTTTAAACATTGTTAAGACTAAAATACCTTCCAGCTGACTACCACGTCAGTTTGCAAACCAGCAAACCAAGCTTCAGAAATAAAATAAGTGTATAGAAGCTAAAATCTGTTAAAAAAAAGTATAAACATTGACTATTTTATTAATTCTTCACTTTATGATCTAATGTAAATTATGAAAGGCTTCTTCAGTGCCAATGCAACATAGATTAAAGCAAATACAAGCAAATGAAAATGTCAAGCTTAACAGAGGTGCCTAGATAAGCTTTAAAAATGTCACTGGCTTCTCTTTACACTCCATTCCACACGTGAACATCTATTCCTCCCTTTGAAGAGTTTGAACAATTTTTCGGCTGCTCAGCTCTTGTAGTGCTTGTCTATATGACACCATTTTTACTCACCATTTATTTTAATATTTTACACTTACATTGGTCAAGCTGCTGAATAAACATTCCCAGTATTTTTTTTAATTCCAGTTAAATTCTTTCCTTTGAAGTCATCTCATATTCTTGGTTTTATCTTCCCTTCTCCTTTCCCCCTAACATCCAAATCTTAATACGCTGCATCTCACCTGCTTTGTGAAACATATTTTTCCAAAATATTTTAATACACCAATGCCTCCTCCCTCTAAAAGTTCAGAAAAACCCTTCAAACACAGAAGCACCCAGTTCAAATAATTTCAAGGAGTTCATCACAACTCCTTTCCCTTCCCCTTTCTTCATGTCTAGATCTGTAAATAAAGCAAGCTAGGTTTGCACAATATATTTTCATGTTTATGAATAAACACCTTTAGAAGTAAGCTAGCTTCCCATAGTAATTTCAGAGAAACCTAGGCCTGATCCTAACCAGATAACATACTTTTAAATACATTAAGTGCTGTCTCCTACTGAGAACTTACTCACCAAACCAGGTTTGTTAACATTTCTCTCAAATACAAACTACTTTTATTAGACCAGATAGCCTGATATTTTAATTGTTAAGAATGAAAGTGCTTTGTGTTAGAGAACTTGCTATCTTATTTATCTGAAAACTGCATAGATCACAATAGGTATATGGGATCATTAGACTTTCAAAGTATGAAAAGCACCATGTTAAATGTGTGTATTCAAAACACATTAGAAATAGGAGGTTTGATTTACATGTTACCAAACTCCCTAATGTTCCAAACCTCAGCTTTTCCCCTTGTGTGTGTTAAGGAAGAATGCCACTAATTATATTTGTAGCAGCATAGTTTTAAGAAGGGAATTTTGTCTTAAATTAGAAAGCAACAGTATTCTTAAAATAATAAGGCTATCTGTAACTCATGTAATAATTATACGCAAAAATTACTTTTAAAAACAGAGAAAGCTTTGTATGTCTATGCAGATGGGCAAACTAACAGTCCTGATGTATTTAGGTCTGATCTGTATTTAATGTTTATTGTTATTCAGCAGTTTGTTGTAATTTGTAATGTCAAAACTGCACTATTGTTACATTTTGTCCAACTAAGAAAAAAAGTTTGGGTTTTTTTTAGATTTATAAAATTTTGAAGTCTCAGATTGTTAAACCTGTGTTAGAAGATATCTCACAGAGACTGTCCTTCTAAATACATGCCTCCTCTGTTGAGCAACATTTGATCCCGGTTAAGGCACTCACAGCTCTACTTCCCCTTCCCAATACATACACTGGGAGTCTTTAATGCTTCAAATTCATCTTTTTTCATTAAATAAAGTTAAGAGTCACAACTGCAGGTGCTGTACTATGGAGAGCCACTGCTGTGCCAACAGTTTCAATTTTAAACCTATTTTTCCCCATTGATGACATTAGAACTTCACCCACGGCTGTACCAGCTTATAACTTTCACTTTTAATTAAAGAAATTAAATTGGCAACATGAAACACTTTGCTTTCACATTAGCTTTGTTAATAAAAAGTGAAAGTTAAAAGCAGCATAGCTGAGGGTAAAACCCTATTCAGAGCTACAACCACAGTGAGGTGGAATGCAAGAGCACAGGTCTAAAAAAAAAAAATTATTTTAAAATCATTAAAATAGAAGTAACAAATTTCTAAGAATTCAGAAAATTATCTCAACACAATAATTTCCTCTTAGCTCTCCTCTCATCAGAAGTGAGTTATAAGTTTCCATTCCGAGAGTGCTTCATCTCAGACAGCTGCATTACATCCACTGTACTCTCAGAAGAGGGGGAAAGGAATAAATTGGCATGACGACTGAACTCCTCTTTGGCTCAGAGGTAGCCTCTTCAACTAATAACAAGATGTGTGTGTAAGGAAATCTGCGCTGCCAAATTTCAATGATGTCTCTCAAGTCAAAGAGCCCTTTAGCCTATAGTACTACAAAAATCACTATCCTACATAAATACAAATTAACTTTGCAAACAACACTAAACATAATTTTCCATTTCCTTATGTAATTATTCTTTTTACAGAAAAGATCTTACTCCTGTGATAGTCATATTTAAGACACCAAAAATTTGACAGGTTTGTGCTAGTGATACAGAACACTCAAAATAAGACTAATAGAGTGTATATATTGGAAATTAGTTTTCAAAATTAATAAACATGTTTAGCCAATTTGAGCAGTTGAATGAACACAGTAATTTTGCTATGATCCACTGTATTATAAATTATATCACAGAAGTATAATTCATTGATTTTCTGAAAAGAAGGACAACCCCAAGCAGTACCTCTTCAGTGCAGAAAGCACCATTCTCTCCAAGTAACAATTCAGAAATAAAACCAAGAAAAAAAAAAGCGCAACTATAAACTCTTGTTCCTCCTGCTGCTAGAAATATTTTCATTATTAGCCCAGAACCAGAACCTCATTCAAGGTGACACACACAGCTTGCATTTTCCAGGTTTTGGAAATGGCTGTGAAAGCAGCAAAGAACATATCACTTACTATAGCAAGACCTGTGCTTTAGCTTTTTTTATAGAGTCCACGCAACACACACCATGTCAAATGTAAAGGTAAATTCCTCAAGTGATTTTAGACTGGCTTTTGACCTTTCTGCAATCTTAAGTCTTTCCTTAGCTCTTCTTATTTCCCATACCAGTTACCAAAGACTGATTGAAAAGATATCTGCTTCTGAACACACCTGGAAAGAGACAGTGGGTTCTTACTGACAAAAAAAACAAAAAAAAGGGTGAAGAGTTGACTCTCCCAAATATGTCTTTCAAAGAGTGCACTCTCCACAAGTGTTTATGTACAAGACGGCCCCTCCTTGTGCCATTTTATTTTGCCCTTTTGTTCCATGTATCAGGAAGATAACCCAAGAGTCATGACAATCAAGGCAGCTGCAGACCCTCCCTGTACAGCTTCTGTATTTGACATATCATATTATGTGGATGTTTGAAATGGGAGCCATTTTAGCAGTAGCAAGTGACTGGATCTCACAGTTTCAGGGACCAAGATGTCTTTAAACATTTCTATTACAAAAAGAATTGCTAGTAAGTAAATTAGAGAAATGCTGTGGGCCATACGTTCTAGACAGTATGTGTACATTGCGGAACATAATGCAGAGATCCCCAAGGTACAAGAGATTGTGCTAGCTCCTGAAACAGGCATTTCTTTATAGGTTTTTAATTTTTAAAAAAAGTGTATGTTGCATTGCTACTATAGCATACCTTATGATTTTTCCTTTCCTGTCAAGTTTGTCTTCCCTCAAAGAATACAAACATTACTCATTATTCCTCTAAGCTTGTAGTATGAAATTTCTGCTTTTCAAGTATTTCCCAGGCATGGGACAGAAGATTTTGTAATATTCTCTCATTTAACAGGCCAACTAATACTGCTATTTTGCTTTAAAGATACTCTAGTAACTTCACAGTTATTTTTACCTTGGACAATGCCTTTTCTCAGAATTGTGTTTAAATACCAGAAGTGTAGGCTATGATTTTCCAATGGCACAGAAATCCTGACATCTATTAAATTTCAAAGGCAATTGTGACAATTATTTCACCAAGTTATTCTGAAAACATTAGCCATTGTCTCCTATATTCCTAAGAACTCACTGAATTCAGAGCTGTAGCTCAAAAACGCAGAAGCATTAGTCAAGTAAGTCTGGAGTCATCACAGATAAGCCAGCATGACTTCAGGCATTAAAGGTGTGATTTCACAAAAACAGTATCTTCTTGTTTCAAGAAACAAAATGCATTTATGAAGCAGATTTCACAAAATTAAATAACTGTTTGAAGACTACAAATTGCTAAGTCATAAAAAAAATAGAGAGTAAAATATACCTTGGCAGCCTTTAGCAAGATTTCCCTCTCTTGTTCATCTTTCCTTTGCTTTTCTAAACGCTCCAACTGTTCAAAAAACTTTAACTGTGATCGGACATCCGTAGCTTGTTCGTACCACTCATCATCCTGGGAAATAAGAACAGGATTTTACAAAACCATGCATTTTCATCAAGACTATGCACTTAAAGAAGACTATAAGTGTTATACATTAAAATTTTCCCACTATACTAACAATAACAAAAAATGTTTTCTCTCTGGTTTTAAGACTAGGGGAGTGAAGCCAGCCTATGGTTAATAAGGTAGCTAGAATCTGATTGATTAATATCTAAGCAAATTTAAAAACCCAAGGATTGATTTATCAGCACCAGAGACATCAAAGAGTTAAAAAAAAAAACCTAACAGAATTGCTGATTAAAAACCCCTAAGATGCTTAACTTCATTACTTCTATATCCTAGATATAGGATATAAGCCCAATTGTAAGCTGCAATTCCTATATTTGTCCTCATCTTGGTCTAATAAAAGACAAGGTCAAGAAGCAGCATTATAAAGTCATTATAGCTCTTTTGTTGTTGTTGTTGTTGAAAATAAACCTCTAATTACAATTAAAATTGGAGAAATTTAGGACAACTAAGAGCATGCAAGCTTTCCTAGTACCCAACAAACAATAAGAATTTATGACAAGTCACATGGGGAACACTCATAAATGTCAGTCAGAAAAGTTATCCATATTACTTCCATCTTATTTATCTGCTTAATATTTTCCTTTTTGACTGCAGTGCCATGAAATCAAAGAAAACCATTAATCAAGAAATATGCAGAAGACAATGAAAATTCTACTGTTCAACTGCAGACAACACGAATTTTTTTCTAAGAATTTGTTAAGGTATTATTTTAAACTCATCTTTGGATTAACAAGGACTAAGCAAAGCACTTTCTTCTCAGACACCACCCTAAAGAGAAGGAAAGACGGATTTAATGCTGCTGAAAAATACTGGAAAGAAACAAGGAGATTCTACTTTTAGTCCAATATAGTAGAATGTATCCATAAATTGCAAGGGAAGATATAAGTGAAGGTAATACACAGGCATAGTGGTCTTCATAGTTTTTTAATGCATTTTTTAATCACAGTAATGTTGATTCTAGTCACAGATCCCAGATAATTTTTCTTGCAAATGCCACATATAATTAGTCCAACTGTGACTCAGGTTTGGGAAAATAGGTGAACAAAGATAAAGTCCAAAGCTGTTTGACCAAGCTTTCATTCAAGCAAAACAAAAAATAACCCAAACCAAGTAAAATCCCAAACCAGAGCTACTCAGTGTATACATACACTAAAGAAATCTGAAGACAGCTTAGACACAATACACAACTTTGATTATTGCCATCTTGCTTCTACACCACACTAACAACTATTAGCATCTTTTATTAAAAAAAGATATTTCATAATTCTCAATAAAGATGTTTGATTTACTTGAACTTCAAAGTGGTTTGCAGATCATTATTTAAATTTTTCCCTGGTTTAAGATTATCTAAATTGTTTTAATTTTCTTCAAGAATACAATCAATAACAATGGAATCAGAGTAGCATTTTATCTTTAAATGCTCCTTTTAAAGTGAACATAATTGTTTAATTACAGGGAAGAATTTACTAAATTTTATTTATTTCAATACATTTATTGGAATTTATTTTAAAATATCAGTATTTCTCACAGCTGAGAACATATAAAGTTACTATAGATTCCTATATATAGACGTTATTTTGATCTAATCAATTCAACTTCTGACCTTGGTCAAAAAAAAAGAAGACATCAAGAACCAACAGTTTTATCACAATCCATTAGCAGAAATAGTTTAACAAATGCTCCCTGCTAGGCACTTTAGCACAGAAAGATGAAAACATAATTCTACACACAAATTCTATCACAGAGGAGGAAGACAGATCTGGAAGCAGTGCTATCACCCTACCACTTCCTATTTGCGGACGTAGACAAACCTGCAATTACAATATGCTTTGTACACAGAAAGAAGACAAAACACCTACTGCGTGCTAAGAGAAAACGGTGTCATACTGCATCGTTCTGTAACATACAATACCTTTCTTTGCACACTTACTTTGTATGATTCCATTCGGTGCTGTGTTATCACCGTTACTTTTTCTATTACTGTTCTTAATCTGTTTTGTGTTGCATGGGAAATAAAAGTAACGACCTCAGCTGGCACATCAGTAATTCCTAGTTTTTTAGCTAAAGCAAAAAAAATCAGAAACAAAATAAAATTAGCTTACCCTCACAAAACTACCCACCCCAAACCTCTAGAGAATATAAAGTCATCACTTCATTTTCCTGAAGAGAAAAATCCATGACAGCGTATTTATGTAGCTGGTGATACTCCTTGAAACAAGGCATGGCTACATTTTCAAGTTTAAAAGAGAAATCAAAGATGTTTTTGGGGTTTTTTTTAACCACTTAGAAAGCATTTTAAGAACTTCACCAAAGTTTATTCTAGCATATTAAAACAAAGCATAACAGAGTATGAGACAATCCAAGTTCACAGTTGTTTTACGCAAGAAAATGCAATTCTTTTACTTTCAGAAGCATTACTGCAGATTAATTTCAGTGTCAGGGAGATGAGGCTGCAGCCCAAAGCATGCTGTTGCATACTTTAGCCTACATTATTGGCATACTACTGATAATAAACAATTCTTTAGGGGAAAAAAAAAATTTGAATATGAAGAAATAAAGTCATATTTACAACAGTCATTTAAAACCCCTAGTTGTCCCCCAAACACTGCTAAAAGACAAATCAGTAGTTATTTGGACATTTGATACTTTGTGCTGAGTTTATACTAAAAGCAAACACTCTACAGACTAATGTATTGATATATTAAAAAAACCCTAAGCTACAGTAAAAGAATATTAAGAATACTGAAATTCATCAAAATAATTTCTAAATACCAGATATAATTTCGTAGATATATGAATATACTTACTAATCTATGGCATCATTCTACAAATATATATATGCATAGTCCCAGCGGGACAATTTGCTGGATAGAAAAACTGCGTGCACACAGAAGTCGATCTATTTTATATAGAAGAAATCTGTAGCTGCACTTTGTACGACCCACCACAGAAGGGAAATTACTCCGATCGCACCAAATCAGTTATCCATTGTGGAACACAAGACTTTAATTCAAAAATGTTTGCGAACGTGTTTTCTTGCGGTACATTAATGGATACGCAAAACACTACAGGAAATCCCTTTGAGAGTATTTTGGAAAGTGTTTCCCGAACGGCTAATTACCAAAGCAACCTTGGCTTGCGGAAGGGGTCCCCGAGCCACTACGAACCTGCGAGGCTCAAGAGCGAGTTTTTGTTTCGTGGAGCCTTCCCTATCTGCTCCTCGCCAATCTCCAGAGCGAGAAACCATCACACGTCCAAAAAATGAAGACGCACAAGTGAGCAGTGGTCTTGCATGGATGTATACTTCTGTTATTTTAATGATGTGATCTGAGACGAACTGGCAGCGTTCAGCATCACCCTGGGCTTCTGTCAGGGCCGGGCTGGGGCCGGTCAATCACGGCGAGGGCGGGACGGACGCTGCCGCCAGGGGGCACTGCAGAGGCCCGTCCCGGGTCCCAGCGGCGCCCGCGGCCCCGGCGGCCCCCAGCCCGGCCCCGGCGGCCCCCAGCCCGGCGCAGCCCCTGGAACCGGCGCCTTCTTCCAGCGCTGCCGGTCCTCACCCCACACCTCCCGCAGCCCCGCTCTCGCTCGGGGGTGTCCGACATTGAATTTCTTAATGGGTCTTTGAAGTCGCCATCTCTTCAACTGAAGCCGTCGCTGACTCCATACTGTACGTGTTAGCTTAAGGATTTTAGCAATACGTACGCGTGCTTTTTTAACTGATTTTTGCTTTACCACAAAAGAAAAAAAAATAAAAATCTTTATTGGCGCCCAATTTTTCCTCGGTAATAGAGCTGGCACTGCGCTGGAGTTGCTGAAAGCTGAACGTATAATGGGAAGCAGACATACGCATTAAGAGCCCAACGCTGCAACTGTTACTCATGCAAATTAAGTCCTTGAAGTCAGTAGGACTATTCATATCAGTAGGAGCTATTTGTGCAAGCCAGACTTGCAATATCAAGACCTACTGGAGCATGCACCATTTTATTATGCAAACACGTGTAAGCAAAGCTATCAATCAAAAAACCCTAGTCTGAAAGATAAAATGCAAGTAAGAAGGGAAATTTAATTAACTAGGATCTAGAAAAGAGGTTTGAGGTGGAAAATTTTTCTGAGTAAGGTAAGGGTATGAATGATTAAGTGTTAACATAATAATTCTTTGAATTTCAGCAGCGTAAGGACAGCTACCCAACTTCCCAAGCGCACACGCGTGTGCACGCACACACACACACACTCCTTTCATAACAAAGAACTATCACCATCTTTTTTTTTTCACAACAGTGGTTTTCCTAATTTTAAAGACTTTTGTTCTAAGTAAATTCAACCATTACATGGCTTTTTTCACCTATTGAGCTCTTCAGAAATTCATCCACAATCAAAGGACCATTACTGGAGGTGCCTGGTTCCTACAGATTCTTGTCCTACATCAGCCTCTGCAACTTCCCAGTAACTTTATACCCCTATATTCCCTCAACACAACATTCTCAAGTCCAGAAAACTACATGGAGACCAGTTACGACTAGCTTCCCTCAGAAGCCTGTCCTGGGACTTACCCTTATCTTGGTGACCTAGAGGGGGAGACGCAAAGCATCCTCATCAGGTTTGCAGATGGCACTACACCAAGTGGTGCAAAGGGAAGGGCTGCCAGTCAGAATGACCTGATGAGTGAGCCAACAGCTAACTTCCTGAGATTCAAGGGGCAAATCCAAAGTACTGCACCCGGGATGGACTAACTTTCTGAAGCGATACGGGCTGCGGCCTGCCTACCAGGGTAGCAGCGCTGATGGAAAGCACGAGTCAGGAGGTCAGTAGACTAACCAGGACTCAGCAGTGCATCCTGGCAACAAGGAAGACTAACAGCATAACGGGTTGTATCAACAGCAAAATGGTAGATCAACAGTAACCAACAGACCAAGGGAAACAATTATTCATCTTCACTCAGCTCACATCTAGAATACTGCAGTCAGTTTCGAGTTGTGTGGTATGAGAAAGACTTAGAAAAACTTGAGTCCAGGGAAAAGTCACCAAGACGCTTATGGGGTTGGAGCATATGACCTTTATGAGGAAAACCTGAGGGTTCTTTATCCTGGAGAAGAAAAGGCTTAGAGGAGAGGTTATTGAGAAGATGAAGCCAGACTCTTTATAGAGGATGCTTGGAAGAAGAACAAGAGACAAATTCATAAATTAAAACAGCAGAAGTTCTGACTGGATAAAGAGAAGAATTTTTCATTACAAAGATAATTAAGTACTGGAACACTTTGCACAAAAAGAGTTGTACACTCTCCCACCATCCAGGTTTTTAAGACTGAGCCAGACAATGCCTTAAGCAACCTTGTCTGAATTTAATGTTGACCCAGCTTTAGGCAAGATGTTGGACTATATGACCACTCAGCTCTCTTTCAACCTGAATGATTCTATGATACCTGTCCTGCATAGGAGGTGGACAGACTGTTCAGTCACTTAAGGCTAGCTTGCTTTGGAAAACAGGCTGAGGAAGAAAGAATATAAAAGAAATTTCCCCCAAAATTAACTAGTGCCAAGAAGCTCAACTACAAAATTTTTAAGAAGTCAACTTGTCATGCACAACATTCGTGACATGTGGAAGCATCATCATGTCTTCCCTCTTCTGTATTACATTAGCCAAAATCCTGTTAGCCTAGGATGTCAGAAGCAGGGTGCATTCCGAAGCTGTATACTACATGAGGATTTGGCACACTACTTAAGTACTTGGAATGTACTCGAGTCAAGGATGGGAAAATTACCGATGTGCCCATGAAACAACCACCTCATCTGCACTTGGAAAGGCTGGCCTAGTTCTTCTTTTACAAACAGTCCTGCAGACCACTTGAGTACCTGCTGACCTAAGAAAAGTTCTGATACCATTGTTTAGAGATTGGTGTGGTTTTGGTTTTGTTTTTTTTTCTTTCTGCTAGTCAGAGAAAATACCAAGTAGAAACTCAACCTATGAAAAGGGCTGGAAACTTAGTTTTCATGTTTCTATATTAAAGTATTAGTATTTTTTTTTCCTGACTGCTACATCTCCTCCTGAATTTCATCTACTCTCACATACAAAAAGCATACTGAAATTCTGTCTGCCGTCAAAGGAAAATAATGCAGATATCCAAATAGGGATTTCCTGAGATACTCTTCTAGTCTGCATAATTACTTTTCCCAGTTCTAAAACAGAAAGGCTCCTCTTGTCAAGACTGATGATATGGGAAAAGACATATAATTTCCAGTTTAAAGAAATATGTATATACACATACATGTTTTATAATACTAAGCATACTTAATTGTATCACAAAATACAAATATTCTCAATATATTATTCCTCTTTCTAACCAAGTGGCTTCGTGCACAGGTATTTTTATTTAGGTTCTAGCATTCTGGATTCTGGTCTTAATTGCACCACCTGATCATTGCAATAATAGGTCATAATAGATACACTTACCTACATACAGAAATCCAAACCCAAAGATGAAATTCAGATTAAACAACAAAAAATTACATATTTCTATGAACACACTGCTATCACCTGTCTTTTGTTTAGAAAAAAAGTTTAACTTGTTTCTGATTTTTAGTTGATTTTCTTAATGTGCTTTAAGTTTGGTAACATGGCCATCTTAACTTGTAGTTTTGTGACCAAAATTCTGCTTTTAAAGCAGTAAGGAGCCTTACACTTTAAAGTAAAACATCAAGAAATGTGTAATTTAAAAAAAGTTGCTTGCTTTTAAATAATACATTTGTTAAATTTAGACATTTTTGATAACGAGTACATGCTTCAAGTCTTTAATATTACTTTAGCAATGTAATTCTGAAAATTTCCTAAAGCTATGATAAAAACATCATCAAGGGTAACAACAGAAATGGAGCTGGAGCAAAGCGATGCTTCAAGCTATAATTTTAACCAATCTCTCCACTTGAGTTTGAGTTTATGTTTTTGAAGACATAGCTAAGGTCATGTTCTTCATTCAGGTGCTCTTGCCAGATCTCTACTATAGCAGAACTGTACAAGACCATCAAGAATTTATGACTGATTGCATCAACACTTCAATTCTTTGTGGCAGGACTCAGTTTCAGCACATCCTCAGAGGCATCAAATGCTACTAAAAGCAGTCAGCTGAGTCAGACTATCCTATATGAAAAATATGAGGGATCACAAATTAATACCTTCAAAGTAAGCAAACTTCTAATCTGTGAAGCACTTACAGAACAACGCAATAAAAACTGCCTGCATATTAATTCTTAATTACATGTTTGGAAGCTTTAATAGCAAACCACAGTTCAATCAACACTTAATAAAGATCTATAGTATATGAGACAGCATGCAAAGGAAGTATAAGTGTTAGAATATTTTTGTTATAAATAAACTATATTCTATTTTAAGGTTTGAGATTTTGCAACAGAGTTTCCATAAAGTTAGAACTTGTATATAAGTTCCAAAAACCTTGAGGGAAAAAAGATTCAGTGATATTATTCTGATATTGTCATACATGTCACTAGCACAAGATTGTTTTTTACAAACATAAAAGCACCTAAACCTTGTCATTGAAAACTTTCAGGTCCCAAGAAGTGAAAATTCTGAACAGTGCTATCATCTGCTTAAGCTTTCTGAAAGGTACTGGCTTTGTTGCACTTTAAAAGTTTAATTATATTTTATTGATCAAACAAACTGAAATAAATCATAAGAATAGTACTGCCCTATTTGAGAAGCAGAAGAAAAATACTATCTTTGCAGATAGGTTTTCAAAGAATCAAAAAGTTACTTTAATAATTTATACTTTAAGAGGACTGACAGGATTGAGATCAAAGATAAAAAAAAATTATTTGTAAAACATTAGGTCTGACTCTGATTATTGATGTGATAAATTATTGAGTGCCTGTATAAAATCTCTCTACGTTTACACTTAAAACAGAAAAACCTTGAAGAATTGGTTTTAAACAGTTAAACAGCATATATTTAGGGCATGAATTTGTCTTGTCCTTCAACAAGAAGCATTGGCAGAGCACATAGTTAGTCTCTATTTGCCCTAATTATGGGTCAGCCAGAACTGCAGAAAGTGTACTCTGCCATCACCTTAAAACCAGGAGCAACTTGTTAAACTTTTAAATTCTGTGCCTGAAATACTGGCCCAAGATGCAACTGGAACTCAACAGGCCTCCTCTGCTGATACAGCTGACTTGCATACTACAAGGTGGAAACAAATCATAGAAGTCCATCCCCTTTGGGACCTTACTTGATTGAACTTTTATTTAACCTCTTGCACAGCACCAGAGCTAGAATACTGCAAAGATGCATCTAGTCATATCTATTGACCTACCTCACCCCCACAGCACAGTAGGTACCAGGCTGCACCTTGGAGTGCACCTTTCCATCTACAATTTTAGGCTCAAGCTCCCTTCCTCTTTTATCTCAATGGAGCCACCAGTTTCATGCAACTCAGTCTCTCTGCCATCTTTCCCATCAGGAAAAGCAAAATATTAGAAAAACTACTCTGAATTTCTGCAGCCTTCCAAACTATGCAATTATTTAATAATTTAATTCCTCCAGTTCAATAGCAAAAGGCAAACTGATGATTTTATAGTTCTGCTGTAGGTGTCAGCAGAGAAACATTTAAAACATCTTAATATCTGTAAAATTACATGTAATTTAATACAACATGATCAGTTAAGTAGTCACAGTTAAAGTCTTATGCTATACATGAACTTCTAGAGACTAACAGCTGAAAAAATTCAGGGGAAAGGGGAGAGCAGTTCACCTTCTAAAACTAGACAAGCACTATTTCTACATCCTAAGACAACAGAAATCAACAGAAAGCAATAGGTGCTTTATCTAATCCTATTATAATTCTAAACTGAGAAACAGCACTTAACTATCAGGCTGACTAAACACAAACGGGAGAAAACTCTAATGCACGAGGGCCACTGACATCCTGAGGAGCCATAAATGGCAATTAGTGAACAAACTTGTCCCAGCCTAATCAGGTGGGACTTAAGAATAGCACATCTCCCCCATAGCAGTGTCCTCAGCCTACAAAATAATCCATCAATACTGCAGTCATACTGGCAAAATGCCATCTTAAATATTAAGCTAGGGAATGGGGGATGGAACACAAAAAAAAAGGAAAAAAATTGAGGAGGCTATTTGGGTACAAAATACACAGGTGGTGTGTTGAGGGGGCTACTAGAGTACCAGAGAGACTTTAAGTATTAAAAACTGAAGGAAAAGCTTGATAATCAGTGATAGTGCAAGAAAAATCACTAGCTCTGAAGATTAGGATCAGAGACTCCTAGAGGTGTAAGATAACCTGGTGATCCCAGGCAAAAGAAACAGCACAAAAATTTTAGCTGCAATTTTGTTTTCAATCCTTTACATAAAAGCTTCACTTTAAATCTTACTAACTAAATGCATAAATAATTTAATAAACATTGACTTGCTGTACCTGTCTGGTGCTGGAAGAGAAGTGGAAGAAAGGAGAAACCAATGAAATTCATTGCTACCTTCACAAAAACTGACAATCCAGATGAAGTTATTTCAGTAGGCGCCTCAGAGGAACCTATAACCTAGAGTGTGTTTAGGGAAGCCACCGGCTAGGGAATGTTTCCTGCCAAACTAGAGAGAATCAGTGCCAAGTGCTTTGAGATTTGGTAAATGATTCCCTCTAGCAGGTACAAACCAGCACCCCTCTGAGAGAGGCAGATGGCCAAGATACATTCCACAGCTCCAAACCAGCCCTGAACTGGAATAGGGAAGATTTTGTAAACCAGTATCTGATACTGTTCAACACCAGACTTCCAGTTCACCTTTATATGCAATAAACTGACTTTGTTAAAAAGAATGACTTTTTATCACCATGTAATTGTTATTTACAAAATAGTGGAAGACCCTACATGAGTTATTTTAGTAAGCTTGTTTGTAAAAGAACATTCCTCTTCTCATAGGATAAGAATTATCTTCTGAGCCAGCAGACAGTCTTCTTGGGAACTCAAGACCTGCTGGTAGTAGCATTTGGTATATACTACTTCAGAACTACCCACCTTGAGATGATTCCCCAGGAAGCATTTTGTGAAATTGGGAAACTGGTGAAACATCGGTTCCTTTTAAAAAGCAAATTGCTAAACCAATAATCTAATTTACAGATTAAAATCCTTAAAATACATAGCCATTTTCAGTGCAAGACATCAGAGAAAAAAACCAAACCAGGCATACAATTGTAATGTAACCTAAAGAAATAAAAATTTTGAATAAACATCACACATACTTTAATACTCCCTTTTCCTCTTTTTCCCTCCACAGTAAATGCCAACCTAATTATTTTAGTAAAGTAAGATTCAACTAAGACTCCTAAGCTCTGTAATGTGAATGCACTGGTATAAAACCACTCAAAGCTTGTTTAAGGTGATAGGTGGATTTAACTTATTCAGTACAAACTATACTATAATAAATAGTTATATATTTATAAAATTGTATACAAAGTTGAGGAAAGATACACTGGGTAATATATTCTGGCATCCTTTCTCTAACAGCAGTAGTGGGAGATGCTGCTAGAAGATTGTTAAAAAAAAAACCCAAACCCAAAAACATGCAGTGATAACTATGTGACAATATATTGCCTGAGACCACCCTAAGAGGATTTTATCTTTCTCTCCATTAGGTCAGGATGGCAATGTTTTTCCCATTAACTTTTCAAGTAAGTTTTTGAACCTGCAACATCCTAAAACAAAGAATTCTACAACTTAACTACTCACCTGACAAAAGAAATATCTCCCCCTTTTAATTGTTTTGAACTTTTACCTTCTAATTTCATTCACTGTCCCTAATTCTTATAAATAGAAAACCAGAAAAACAGGTCCATCCTAGCGGGTCATAGTGGTATAAAAATATTTTAACAGAACGGATAGTTATATCCATGCAAAAAAATCTCTGTGTAACACAGGCCACAAGGTCTGATACTATTTCCTGTGCTGATTCAAAGCTCGTATGCAAGTCAGTGGGATTTGGGAGAGGACAAAAAGAATTCATCAGTAGAAAAAGAATTTCTCAAGAATCCTACCTAAGCCTACCTATAAAATTAGTGGGGTTTTTTGATGAAAGTCATGTCAGAAAGACAGAAAAAAAACCCCACAACTTTCACTTCTCTAAGAATTCTCAAGCAGGTGGGTAAGTCTGGGAACCCACATATAATTCACACTTTTTGGCAAAAAGAAAGAACTAATTCCAGAAGAGGTCTGACCTAAAATATATACAACCAGCCAATCCAGTTTCCAAAATTCTGTCTCTAAGCTAGATAATGAAACAGCTGAAATGTAGCTATCAATCATACCCAAACAGTCTTTTTATTATCCTTAGTGGTTTGTCTCTAACAGAACCAAGCTAGTCACCAAACACTATTATGGACAGCTATGTGGAGGCTTGGAAAAATGAAAGAGTTGCCACAAATTGTGGAAGCATGAACATATAAGGAGAGAATCTAGGAGAATACTTGGTATTCAGGTGGCAAGGAAGCCTTACAACTTGATCAGAGAGGACAGAAAGAATGTAAACTCTGTAGGGACAGAAACTGATACTAATAGTCTTTCCCCTCTCTTTTTCAGTAATTAAACTGTGTATTACCTCATTTCTTTTAGAGGAAATCAAAATCTCAATGTGCTAAGGAAACACATTAACTTTGATGTTTAATTCCCTCTATTTTAATAATTCCTCTAAGATTATGTTTGTGCAATTTCATGTGTATATCCTAAAAGAATGAAGGATGCTGGAGTTATTAAAAGGGCAACACTGAAGCTCAAAGAGTTTTTGAGAACTACATCCAGATCCTACCCTATGACCCCAGCAGCCTGCACTGTAGTGACTGAACAGTGTGAGAAAAATATAAAAGACAGAGGAGGCGATGAGAACTGAAATAAGTGCAGGTCTCAGGAAGTCAGATGAGAATATACAGATTACAGTTATATGGTTTTAAAAAAAAATAATTTAGTTTTCAAAAAAAGCATAAATGCAATACAAGTAAGCATGTCCAAAGATTTTCAGGAACATTACAGAAAAAAACAGAGGGACTATAGAAAACTGGAAAATATTTCACTATTTTTATGAATAACAGTACATAGCTCAATGCACTTTTGTGTTTGGTTACTCACTACAGTGTCAAATCAAAAGAGATTGTTAGAGGGACCAGATGAGAAAGATCTAATATGGCAATGACACCAATAAGAGTCCTTAAGAAAACAACAGAGAAGTTGTTAGTTGGGGATTTATGCCCTACCTGTTTAAATGCAGGCTAGAAGAATGTGCTTCTTGGGCTAAGCCCAAGACCAAAAGATTCTAAACTATTACAGAACTTTGCACTTAAATACAAGAAGTATATGATTATGACAGTATGTCAGGTGAGACAGAGATGGAGAAGAACTGATGTAAGAACATCAGAGATGACAAACACATGTGGAGGCACAGATGTCAGCATCCTGTAACACAGTCCTTGCAGTAACAGGACACAATCTCAATCACATCTACACAAGGATTAAAAGGAATACCAAGTATAAGAATTTGCCTACGTGCTTCTGTTCTTTTAAAGCAAATTCTGTAAACAATGCAGACATTCTGGCTTCCCCCCCCGCCCCGAGAAACTATCTCTGCCACTATAAATGTTTTTCTGGTGACATATCTGAACAGGTATCACAAATTGTCTGCTATAAGCCTGGTACCAGGCAGACTAGCTCAACGTGAGGCCTCATCTTAAGAAGGCAGGATGGGCATGTCAGCTGGAAAGGATATGCACAAAGAATACAGGAAATTATAAAGGATACCAGAAAGGTAGACTGAAGACAATAAGCTGAATTTCAAAGTGTCAGCACCTCCAGCTGTCTATATCCAGGATTAGAGGAAAAGTTGTCAAGATCAGGACATTGTGCCACATTCATTAATATCAAATCTGTGCATCACCAGATCATCCATCATCACAAAATTTATCCAGCTTAGACATGGTCTTTTGATTTTTGTCAAGACAGCTGTAGTTTATGATAGTTGATGTTAAAGTTGCATTTCTACATCTGTGCAAGTATAGATGGTGGTACCTCATCTGGCACAACATCCAGCGTTGCAGCTACTTCCTTGAAAACAAATACCCTTTTGGTACCAGTAGAATGTCTTTGTACCAGTTCAATACTGCAACACTTAGCTGTGACTTATTTTATTTAACACTGGACACCACAAACCTGGTTAAAGCACAGACTAACACTCTACATATTATAAGCATTGAAAAAAAAGCATCAAATTGACAATGAGTTATAGCAGAATCTGAACTTTGTATGCAGTAGACTCAGCAGCATCAAGGCTAACAAATGCCATTCAAACTCATGGGAGAAGGGAAGACTAAAGGGAAGTTTAAGAGTTTTTTCAATAATTTTAAGAAATGAAAACATTACAACCTTAGTATAAGCAGCAGGATTGCCAAATAAACGTAATGAACAATCATTTCAACATATTTTAGAAAATATTACCTTTCACTTTTTTCCCCTTAAATGATCCTTGAAGGTGCTGCTCACTGATGACTTCCTCCTCCACAAAGATGTTCCAACATGTGTTGAGAGTTGGGGACATTAGTACCACCTCTAGAGCATGGAGTTTGCCTACAGGGATAATGTAAGTCAGCTTTATTGCAATATTGAATGGTTCTCTAAGGTTTTCTTTTTATTGTTCTTATTTTACATCCAATATTACCAGAAATCTCTTTATAAGATGGACTTTAGAAATTAATCTGGTAGAGAATGCATCTCCACAGAATGATGATCTTAATTTTACTCTCCTTGCAGAGACCCAAGAAATTTAAATCAGTTCCTGGATACCAACTTATTCTGAGCTTGGGCGACATATTTTGGTAGGCCCTGAAGGCCAGAACTGCCTTCCAGAAATAGCAAGACCTTTTAAAGAAGGCTCTTCCACTACATTCATAAAACAGAAGAACGGTATTATGGTGAAAACAAAACCCGAACTCTCCGAATATTTCTGGGAGCAAATAGTATGGTCATGCTCCCAGTTCAACTGGATTAAAACCACTGAAAATGGTGCCTGAAGAAACAGCTTCATTTTTCCTTATAAATAATCAGAGTTTGAACATATCTACATTTATCCTGATAAACTACTGCAAGTAACATCAGTTCTGGCACTCAGAGGTGGTACCGCTAAAAACAAAACTCAGCTTCTGTAATGTTGCAGAACCAGTAAGACTAATAAAAAGAAAACCTTAGAAATACACAAAAAATATTGAACAGAAGCTGCCCTACCTTTCACAGAAAGGCATACTCCAAGCTCTCAGGTGGTACTGAAGTTACCATTCCAACACATGTTGGGACATCTTGTAAAACAGGAAGTCTAATCATGGACCTATTAAAGAAAGAACAACAATATGGTTTAACATTCAGTTGAAGTACTTACTGGTTATGTTTATTTGGCAATACTGCTGCTGATACTAAGATGGGAATGTATTCCCACCTTTTTTTGAAAGGAACTAATAACATATAATTGCCTTAGAATATTGTAACATTAGCAATCAATTAAGTTGGAATATAAAACACATTCTCCATTGAGCATGTGGAATAAACTCCAATATCTACATAATTAAATTATCACAAATACGGACACTGATAAGAGAACTAGGAACAGTGCATACCACCTAATCTAACTAAATTTTCTAGCAAATTGCTTGTTTTATACTAATAAAGAAAACTCCTATCTCTATGTTACAGAACTAATCCAGATGTCAGAATGTAGATACATCTCTACGCCTGCCAAATCTCTGCAAGCAACATACTGAGGTTTATAGGACTTAGAAAAAAATCAATGTATTTGGCATGCACAGTAACTTGCAATTTTGATTATACAACATGTAACAACAACTTTTTTTTCCTGAGGAAAAAACCTTAGAATCACAGAAAACACCACTCTAAGTACAGTTCAAGGGTCCTACGCACATTATTAGGACAATACGTGATTTCAAAATGCTATGCCTTAAGAACAAGTACATTCTAGAACTATCTCCAAGCACAATCAAGAGTTATGTCCACAGGTATTTAAGGAGGTCATCTTGACAGAAAGATGCTGGTGGAAAAACTGATATTGAAAGAAATATTTCATTTTGAAGACAGATCAACTCATGGATAAAAAGTTAAAAGTCAACAATGAAAACAACTAAGTCATATCAACAAAAAGAGCAGTGAAAATAAAAAATTATGTTCATAGGCAATCTGATAGCTCAGAATTTCAGAACCCACAACAACTGTATTATAAGCAGCTCTAAAAACCCTCTAAAGTAAACCAAACAGAGAAACAAGTATACTTTTATGTTAGAACTGCTCTGTATATGAAAGAGCAATCATCAATAGTACGGTTTCATCTCATTCAAACATGAATACAACTGTTGATAAACAAACAGATGAAACAGGCATGAGAGAATGACTTATTAAACTAGTAACAAATGCTTTAAACTGAGGCTCTGAAATCTACTAGCCTGGTTCCATCAAGGATAGTCCTATCAGTTTTTAGATGGTTCAGCAATGTAAAATGCCCTCTAGAGTAATAAAATTATTTATTTAAAATAGATACTTATGCATTCAACTGGGCTGCCATTGTAAAGCCACATAGTAGATTCAATACACTCCAAAATATAGAAACACAGACAAGCTATTTCCTTATAGTTTAACATGCATTTTTATAGCAGTCATGCAATTCAAGTGTGACTGAACAAATAAAGAATCAAGGCATAACAATGATCAATATTTCATCAGACAGAATTTAAAAATGTATTACATGCAAATAACAAAAAATATAAACCTATACATTATGTTGAGTCTAACCCTACAACGGTTACATTGACAGAGACAGTGGCTTAATTCTATCAAGTTGAGCTTCTCTGAAGGTGTTTTAAGGAAGGCTGCAAGCCTTTTAACTACTTGACTAGGAGAACTTGGATTCATCACCACATTTTCACACTTCATAATAATTGGCCTGCACCACTATGTGTTCTAGCCTAAAAAAATAATAATTAAAAAAAATCTATTTGGATGAAGCAAGAGAATCCAGTAGTAATTTTGTGATAGGAAATGTTGCAGCTGTATGCTGTGTTGTCAATGTAATAGACTTTATCCAAAGGAAATGTAAAACAATACTAGCTAAGAGACATAAATACAGTATCGCATAAAATCATGCTATAGAAAGCCTGATTTCCTATTGCAGATGTAAAAAGAATTCTGAATGAATGTTAAATTAAAATATCAATGATTTGCCAATACATTTTTATCATACATATTTAAGTAAAAATTGGAAAACACAATATGGATAGTTAAAATGTATTCAGTCTGGCCAAACCAGTCCCACATTTCTTAGAATGTCACATTTGTAATTATTCTATTCAGCCAGCACTACGTAACAATAAAAGCTGAAGTAGAAAAATTGGGTAAAGAACACTGAGAGCGATGAGAAAGAGGGAAAGAAAACAGCAGGTCAAACTTATGTTTCATTATAATTGCATTAAGACAGTTAATTTATGGTTATGATTTACCACAAGTTGTGACATTTTAGGGATAGCCAAGTAAAAGCAAAATGGCATCATCTGGTTGGAGAAAAAAAAATGAGTTGGAATTAAAACAAAAGCTGTGGGAATCAATAAGCTGTTGCAGATTTTGAGCTTGTGAGGATATCATGCTCTATTGATCATTAAATATAAAGCAGTTTTCTGGAACTACTACTGGAGGTTCTAGAGACCACCAACTCAAAAGTTGTGGTCAAAAGACTTCTCAGGAAAATATACAACATACCTCTTTCCTTTTTCCATGGGTTTAGTTATCGGGTAATACAGAATGGGTCACTTTTTATCCCATCCTCACTATGTCCTGCTACCTTTCACTAACAGTAAGTATAAAATGCAATGCAGCCTAATTCTTACCTGCTCTCAGAAACAATGCGGTAAAGTAATTCCTGAGTCAAGGAGCTGCTATTATTACAATGAAGTGCTAAGTCATATAGTTTTATTCATTCAAGTGTTGCCCATCTCGGTAAACAGTGGAAACTTGGAATGTCAAAAATTAACTTCTAAAGCCTAACAAAGTATCCTTACCCACTAAGAAACAGCTTATATATGAATAAAAGTGAAACAATTACAAATTATTAAGGTTCTTTTTTCTTTCCCATAAAACTACATTGAAAAGGTAGGGGTTTTCAGCAGTATTTATGAGAGTCTCATCAAATTATATTGTCCTTTAAAGAAACACTACCCATTTTACTAATAAAGACCTAGAAAGTTTTGTTTGTATGCACATCAGCACGCACATGAGCAAAGAACATCAACCTCTGCCTCTCAACTTTCCGAGAAACAAAAGCCTTACAACTCTTTGCATGCATTTCCATGTATTGTGCTTCCACATAGAAAGAGCAGGGTTTAAAGTTTTATGATCCTGAATGGAATAGCAAAAGAAATACATTTTCTGCTAAGAAATACCCACTCTTGATTTTTCATCAAAGAAGAATTTGAAACAGTCACAGCCCTGTCTTCCTACATGAACAAATGGCAATGATTGCCAGCCAAAGACTACTAGATATTAATTTGGATAAGGAAGCATGTGAGAAGTGGATGAATATCTTTGCATTAATTATCTTTCAGTTACTTTGCCATTTAAAAGGATCAATAACAATATTAGTCATTTATATTTAAAATAAACTTTGGATGATAACACTGCCAAGTTACAGTAGAGATAAGAACATACAATATATTAAGAAACCTCTTTCACTATAACTTTGAGGCATTTGGCTGGTGGTTACTGCCAAAGACTGAATAGCATCTGCTCTCACTTTAGCAGTTTATATTCTGACTCTGGTGAATGGAAGCACAATCTCTGAAACAGCCTTTGGGGAACACTACTGAGTTGCTCGACAGAGCTCTTACTCAGAAGAGAGAACGAGATTAATATTACAGAAAACTTGAAAGATCTAGCTTCTGAGAAAGGAGAGAAGAGCAGTTTCCTAATACTGTACATACCACAAATCTCTCTTTTACTAAAACATTAAAAACATGCCCTAAAACTGAAGTGATCATTAAATATGAATAGATTTAAAGGTAGAAAATAAGGCCTGTTTTAAGTTATAGTTAAGTAAAAGCAAGAAGAAACAATGTATTTTATCTCATTTGTCAACAGGCATAATGAAAACAGAAGAATAAGCACTCACATAACATACTTTCTTTTTCCTAATGTACTTGAGAAGGTCACAGCCTCCTTTGCTTAGTCCTGGTGTGTCTAAGCACAGCAACACAGGGCAAGACTGAGTTTTGCCGTGAACTTAAAATGCCATTATTTTAAGTGCCCAGTAGCACAAACTACTAAATTTGTGTGTGGTCCTATGCAAACAACAAATCTGGCCACACACAGTGAAAACCAGGCTTCTAAAACTTCAAAAAATCGGCTGAAGGAATTCTCTCCTCAAGAGCCACAGATCCCAGATAGTAGCCACTAGTGAACCCCACAGCCACTTTCAAAACTATGAAAGGCTTCATGTAAGGTCAAAATAAAGCTCTAAAAGTGGCTGCAGGAGATCACTAGGAGTGGCCACTCTTCTGGATTCACTGCTTTTGAGAAGTAAATCCCTGCAGCTGCTTTTAAAAGCTTTGAAAGTTTCATTTCAATTATCAAAGCCAATAAAGCTTCAAAAACAGCCACAGGGATTTGTTCCTCAGAGGAGCAAACCCCAAAAGGCAGTGATGAATAGTGTGACGGGTTCTGTGGCTCTTAAAGTATGTACAGATTACTGTAAGTCCTGCACTTGTAATTATGACTTCATGTTGTGCAGCAATTGTTACACCCAGACAGTTCATTAAGGCTTTTATGTCAAATTCATTACTGATTTCCCATTCATTTTAACAGTTTTATGTCTGTTTCCTTTTTGTTTTCTTACACCTGTATAAACTATTACATGAGCATCCCTCACAACAGTTTCTCGAACAAGTTTCATTAAAACCTTGCTGGCTTCTTAACCCAGGTGCTAGAAAGCCAACTCACAAAACATTGCACATATGCCTCCCCAGACTGCATCACATCATGCCATCATCACGTCATCACGACATGGTAATTACAGTATGCAAAAGAATTCATTTCTCTGAATGAGAGCTCAGAAGGGCACTAATTAAAACACAGGAGTGAAGCTTGACAATAAGTCAATGAAGAACTTTGCCTGCAACTGCAATATAAAAAGGCTTCCATTAATTCAATGAAAATAAACACAAATAACATTTCAGAAGTAGCTGCATGAATTAAAAACCTAACTGTTCAGATTTGTAACAAGACTTTGGTCTTATCTTTTAAATTAAAAGAAGTAGACCCCTAACAAATTTTATGAATTTAACAAGTGACATAAGCATAGTTCTAAAAGAAATACATGATTTATGCCCATAAACAATTTGAGCTTAGTATCTTAAGACATGGATGTCTCTGAAAATATTAGCAAAATTATGTTCAAAAAGATAGATTTAGGTCCTAGAACATACAGTAAATTCATGAGGTATATCATATAAAATACATTCTGAGCATACTAAGCTGAAAACATCACTATTTTTTCTACTAAAGTTTTTAACTTCTGTTTTCAAATGTCAGAACAAATAAATACACCTTTTTACCAGGATAAATAAATACACCTTTTAGAAAAAAAATCCTATACAAAAATCACTGTGAACTTAAATAGATGCAGATGTTAAGAACTGAATAACTGGTTTGTATGGGGAAAGAAAATCTTGACAGATAACTTCACAATCTGTTCAATGTTATTCACAGGTGTCCTCTGTGACCTGTACTACTTACTTTACCTCTCTATTTCAATTCTCTCATGTGTAAAACATGAAGGAGGATTGTGAGAAATAATTAATGTTTGCAAAGAGCTTTGAGATCCTTGGATATAAAAAAACATGGGGAAAGCAGGAAGTATAAAAGTACCAGTACGCTATTTTTTTTCCAACTTATGATAACTAAGTTACTTTTAACACAAAAACCTTGAAAGTTTAGTAATACAAGATTATGTAATAAAAACACTTAAAAAACAATCTTAAGTGCAAAGTATAAATGCATAACTCCAAAGGAGTTAATATCAAAAAGAAAGGACGTGTTTCTCACCCATTTCAAGTATGCGTTTATGTAGAGGTATAGCAGCAAGAAATGGTTCATCTTTACAGGACTGTATCTGGGTTCCAACCAAGTCAGAGTTGGTAGCCATAATTCGGGCACTTTCTTCATTAAGATTAACGCCAGCCATAGAGGCAACATCATTGATGTCATCATCATCTCTACAAAGAAAAATAATAAAATTCTGCATGTGATATATTCACTTTGTATATTACCTGCTTCACCAAAAGTAATCATCATGCAACATGCCTGGTGGTTGGGTCAACTTGAGACACAACCACTAGGGTCTCCATTTGCATATAACATACTCTAATTTAGAAATATCTGAGTATTTCTCTGATCACATGAGTAAAACTTTAGAAGCAGGACAATTTGTCTGTAACAGAAGGTGTGACAGAGGTGTCTTTTCTTCATCTGAGAGCCAGTGATATCAATAAACTCAGGATAGTGAGGAAACTAAAGGCAATGATCACCACTAAAAACAGAGCATTTGACTACTCTCTGTATGCTGAAAACTAGGAGTAAAATGACAAATTAACTAACTAACAACCCCACAGACATGAAAAGCAGAGAATAAAAATTTGGAATCCTGCACTGTTTCACAAGTTCCTATCAAAATGGGCTCCAAAGTATTTTCAGTAATAGCCTGGAAAGATTCTTTGACTATGATGAGTTCATAGGTAAGTCTGGGTTCCAAGCATGGTTTGAGTATGTGCCAGTAGTTCCTCTGGCAACACATAAAATTCAGTAGAACGTGTCAACTGGTTCTAGCAAAATGAGCTGCATTTGAGAAGATGACAGTAGCACTTCCCAGTCTACTGTTTGCTCTGCAATATGCTTCCTAACAGCTTGAGGAAATACTAATAAATTTGAGTTTCCCTACTTGTATCTCATAAGCATCTTTTACTTACCTCTATGAGGTATGACTTGGAACAATATCTGGCTTTAAAACATTCTGTTTAAGGAGGTATAACTGACACAAACTGTATTTCAGCATATTCTAGGAATGATTACACAATCTTTTATAATATATAGAGACAGATATATATGGAAAAGATCCACATACATCCAAGTACAGAATCCTACTATTGTATAAAGCAAACAAACTAAAGCTTAATTTAAAAGAGTAAAAAAAAAGAAAAACATCAATGTTCAGTGTTGAGTTCAAAAGGTTGTAACGACAAATGAAAAACAGCAACTAAAACTGAAAAAATGGAAAAACTAAGATTTTGTGGGGTTAAAACCCTAAACACTCAAAATAGAATGAGCACCACCCAAAGTAATCTACCCAGGACTCACAAGGCCCAGTTGCAGCAGGCCTTGTAAACCACGGCAAAAGAAAATTCATATAAAGATAGTTATCATAACATGAATTCAAAAATACATAAGATAGTAGAAGCTTCTGGAAAACAGAACTGAACCCAGAATTTCAAAATAAACATACACCCGACCAAACTACAGCACACGAACCAGTTTGCGCAGCTAAAAAAAATAAAAAATAAAAAATCCCAATCCTGATGATTCCCAGTGGACACCAACATCTCTGGGGGTGCAAAGGCAGCAGCTGCTGCCCTGGGGGGTCCCCTGCCTGCTGAGGGGACCTGAGAACAAGGACTCAAAGGATCTTGGTAAAATATTAACTGAGCAGAATACTCGTATGCTTTCTCTACATACAGCCTCCCTGATCACACTTCCTTTAGCAAGCATTTATCACACTTACACACAATCTGGCTAGCAGTAAGTAATACAGTCTCAATCCCCTATTTCCAGATCAGGTTGCTAGGACTGAGGCACTTTCACCTCCTTCAATCAATCATCTATATTAAAATCAGGATAGCACTCTTCAAGAACACAATTTTTAAGAGAAGTTTATACTTGTCTCTACTTTTACTTAATAGCTGAATAAATTAAATCAATCTTTCACCCTTCTGCTTAGCACTTTCTCATTTCAATTGTTATTTACAGTACAGATCTGTGATGATGTTATAAATAAACAAATATTGTATGAAATAAAAATTCATTTGGGCACAAACCAGGATTCCAATGAAATTATAAAAATCAGTGCAATAGCACTTACGAAGACCATCACTGTAACTCCCGGACAAAATTATTTCCTTCCACCTTATATTGGCAATCTACTACCTGTGAATACTTTTTTTTTTTTTAATGTTACATGGAAGACAGATATGCAATGTTTTAATCATAGTCGGGACTACAACTTTTTCAGTCTAATGGGAAAACCTCTATCAATATATTCTTTTTGACTTAAAGGAACTTCATCACGAAGAAGAGCTTAGGTTTGGATACTGAAACACGCATTTATATATAAAGACTGCTGGCATTCTTGCCAAACAATTTCCTATAAAAGTCAACTTTTAAATCCAGATGAGCGAGTTTTCAGAAGTCATTCTGTGGAACAAAGATGCCATCCAGTGGTCGTCTAGATTGAGAATTACTGTCTATCTTTTTCCCTTTTCATCCCGGTACAGCGTTTAAGAATTTAGTGTTTCTTGGCATACATTACTGTGGTCATAAATACAGTGTTTCAGTAATTATTTCAGTTTTTTACTGAACTAAATTCTGTGTCTTATGGGATAAAACTAATATTCCAACATGCATGCTGTTTTTAAGACATCATGAGTTCCCAAACTCCTTCCAAATGCAAGCTACATCTTAAAATAGCCTAAGAGTGCAATTCTCCCTCCTATAGTCAATCTCTCCCTCTCCTCTTCATTAAAAACAGTCATGCAATTACAATTAAAAAAACAACAGAAAAACCCCAAACAACAACAACAAAACAACCAAAAAAACCCCGATTTATTTGAAAATAAGAAAGTAAAAAGAAAGTACTTGCACACTTGCCCATAACATGTTTCAAAGATTTTGTTTAAGACAAGCCGTTATAAAAATCTGGTAGCATCTTCTTTACGGACAAATCTTAACTGCACAATTGCATACTGTTCTTCTTTCTCATGCACGTTGTAAGATTTGAGTGAATGATGTCCAAATCTGCAGTACTGAACTGCTCCCAAATCGGCTTGAAGAATACATAAAGCAACTGAGACAACGTTATACTATTGATTACCCTCTCTCCAAAGCGAAATTTCATGTTGCTAGGGCAAAGTCCCTACACGTATGCAAGATTGAGCAAGTCTACAAATTCCATGGATCACAAGATCAGAGATTATCAGCAGCATGTTGGATATAAATGGCAACCTGAAATTACAGTAACAGCCACCACTGTATTACACTTTATAATGGCACAAATTCTATTTGTACAAAAATGCTTATCCTGACTTTCAAGCTTTCATTTGAAATTTCTCTCTAATACTGCTTTGTTGTACAGTTCATTCATGGTCTATGTTGGATCTTCTCACTGATAAGCAAAAAGGATGACAGAACATATTTGTGGTCAGCATTTATTTTTTTTTTCAAAAATATGGAACAAATACACTATCACCTTATAGCTTGAACAAGTTATTTGGAAAAACAAAGAAACTTAAAGGTTCTATGTTATACACCATTTTCAGATGAAGCTTTGAAGTTTTCCATTTAACAATTACATTAGCTTTCTACCTCTCCTTACAGGACAGGCTGCTTTACACGTTATTAGGTGCAACATCATGCATTTTGAGGCATTTTGCCAGAACTATGTTATTAAACTTTAATTTAAAAAAAATAAAATAACAGGCAACAGATTCTTTTGGCTAGGCAAAAGAGGTCTGAAAAAATAATTTATTCCCAGGTAGACTCTGCTTTAAAATGTTGCCAGTTAGCAGCATAAAATATGAATACTAAGATAAGCTTCAAATATCTCAGTCACTTCATAGAACTGATTCTGAAAAAAACCCAAACCATCACATTGGCTGTATAAAACCTGATACAGACAGGTCCAAGAGCTTATATGTAACTTTGAAAATACTGTTTCTGAAAAAGAAAGGTTGCTGTGAAAAGGAAGGAGCATCTGGCTAGCTAGTACACGATGGCAAGCAATACCACTGACCCTTACTCAAAACAATTAGAAAGAGGTAGGCTAATACAAGAGTACAAACATACATCTCCATCCTTGCAGATATGTAGAACCAGACAAGTCCCTGATCTAACCAAACCTGCTCTGGGTCAGAAGTTGGATCTCCCAAGGATCCTTCCCACTGAAATTATTCTGACTCAGGAGGAACAAATGTTGCACTAGTTCCTTATATTGGCCACAATGTGAACCATGGGTAATAGTTACTTTGAGAGTCTGCTACTTTCACAGAATGTCTTTGGTTGGAAGAGACCTTCAAGACCATCTAGTCCAACCTTCGATCCAACACTGCAAGCTCACCACTAAACCATGTTCCTGGGCACCAGGTTCACATGCCATTTAAATGCCTACAGGGATGGCGACTCCACCACTGCCCTGGGCAGACCATTCCAATGTTTCAGAACCCTTTCAGTGAAGAAATGTTTCCTAATATCCAGCCTAAACCACCCCTGGTGCATCTTGCTTCCATCCCCTCTGGTCCTGTCACACATCACCAGGGAAAAGAGGCTGTCCCCCTCCTCGCTTCAACCTCCTTTCAGGTAGTTGTAGAGTGTGATAAGGTCTCCCCTCAGCCCCCTCTTCTCCAGACTAAAACTATGAATGGTGGTGGCCAATTAAGTGAAAGGGAGGGCAGAAACCATTATCACAAGCCCTGTACTGAGAAGGGACGTATATTCTCAGTGGACTAACAATAGCATTGCCTTGCACTGCAGCAGCCTCCTTAATTCTGTTAGCCTGTTCCTGATAAAATGAGACCTGACACCTGAGAGTTACTTGTGCCCGTGTAGTGCAGTATTGACTAAACTGGCTCTGACAAACATTCATTAATCCCATAGCAGCCTTCCATGACAGATCAGAGCATGCCCTGATTTGACTTGCATTTGCTGTTGAAGATCACACACTGAGTCAGACACAAGTGGCATCCAGGAATCCTGCCTCTGTCTCCTGCATTACCCACCCAGGACTCTAGCTGGCAACTGATTTCATCAATCCTTTCAGTGTTTAGGGGTTGCCAGTCACCAGACAGAAGGATCCAGGAGGCATAGTTACCTCAGTGCTTAAGAAAACGGGAAGAACTGCATTCCCCGTGCCTGGCTGTGGGTAACTGTGCACACATGTAGACTTTTTCAAGAAACTCCTCCTCGCCAGACTACAACTTCAGTCCTGAACAAAGGAGAAAGCCATGTCTCCACTGCACTGGGCATGGTTTGTTTCCTCAGTAGAATCTGTAGAGGGATTCCAGTAAGTCTGCTTAAAGAGCACTCTGCATTTTACAGACTTGTGCCGAATGCTGCTTAGCCCAGGTAGGAGCCATCTCAGATAAAATGCACAGGGTGCAATTAAAGACTCTAATTTTATTCAGTTACACTGGGGAAACAAAGCTGCTCAGGTAATCCTAATTATGGCATTTGCTCTCTGCTCTGTGTTTGACCTTGTAACCTAAATGATTTTTTGTTAATGTAATTGTGTGTGTGGTCGCACTGCACGCGCTCCCAGAAGACTGGACAGCCTTCTTCATCCGCCACAGACTTTCTGCAAGTAACTGGCCAATGTTTGTGTGCAGCTAAATGCAGACCCTCCCCTAGTCTGGGTGAGGAATGTGTGTGCTTGCAGGCTCGTCAGCGTTCTCAGTGTTAGTCAATGCTCTAACCTTTGGCCTTGAATGACACAACTTCTGCCAGTGGCTTGCTGGCATTTGTGTCTGTCTGCATTTGATGGAAGGCCTCAAGTCTGTCTGTCTGTCTTTCTGTCTGTATTCTGTTTTTATAAAGCTGCCTAGCACAGAGCCTCTAAGCACCTTCTGGGATAATTGAAATACCCAGAAATTCAGATACTACGGCACCCGAACGTGCCGAATTACCAAGTTCAATTATGCCTGTGTCAGGATCACAAGATTTGGTCATACCTGTTGATTATTAACAAGGGTCTTCATTTCTAGCTCGCTCTAAAAAGTCATGTTGATTTTCTAAACCCCGAGATTTATCTATTTTGCACAACTGAACGCTTGATGACCTGCGAGCAAAGATTTTATCGCTGGCTACTCTCTGTGTTTGCAAAGTCTTAAGGATAAATTCCATCTTGCAGAATATGCGAAACTGCTTTCTGTCACCTTAAAATAGACAGTGGTTCTGCCAGACAGATGTGAAAAACAGATTATCAGTTGGACATCGTGGGGTTATTACCAATGCAGTATTGTTTTTAATTGATTGATCGGATAAGGGTATTAGGGATTAGGGGCAGTTTTATAACAAATACTAACTTTCTTCCTCTCTCATATGGGTATGCTATAGGAAGCAATCGACCACAGAAAATGGCTACCCCCTTTGATTTTACTGCAGATCTGGCCACAGGAAATGTTGCACATTTGGATCAAGCAGGATAAACAGCAAGGGCTTCCTCTTTTGTGAAATCATCTTTAAGCAGCACCCCTCCCCAGGAAAATAGGTTTTCCACTTTACATAATGTTGCAGCAGTGGTTTGTTCCTAAGTTTTTTCTGGGTAGGTTATGAACTTTACGGCTCTGACCACAGATCAGTTATTTATCATAACAGGAAAGATGAGACCAAAGATATTTCCTAACCTTCTTCTTTGCAGATCAGAGAGAAGCAAGCCAACAAACATTAACGCTTCATATTCAACTGACAAAGATTATACAGAAATATTCACCGCCCTCTTCTAATAATATTTGGTTGAATTAATCTGTAATTTCAAACAGCAAGGAGCGAATCAATAGACACAGTTTCGCTCAGATCTCTTCTCCAGTGCAGTGTGATCAATCTCTCAAAAGCAGACATGCAGGTACAAAAGGAATAATTTTGTTTAGAGACAAACTAAAGAAGACAGTAGAGAAAAATCTTATTTCTAGAGAAGACTTTTCCATTTGATACTATCCCAGGTGTTCCTATGTATCCTGGCAACGTGGTAAACACAGGAAAAATGTCTTTGAAGTATTGCTGGAGACAGAAAGCTTTTCCTCATCTAATGCATTTGCTCCTCAAGAATTGCCCCTCTGCGTCAGGAAGCCTGAAAACACCGAACTCTAGCGGCAGATCAAGCATTTTTTTATGTTGCAGGAGAAAATTAATAACTGTAGGAAAGTGTGTTCCTACTTTATAGCGCCATATGACAAGGCGCACATAGCTGGGATTGCTCAAGTTACTGTACCACAAACCTAAAGAGCAGTGTATTTCATACAGGGTCAGATTGCAGCACTTAACCACAGGCCTGCTGCGTGCTGGTGCAGAGATGGGCTGTTGGAGGGGGAGGTGGGACAGACACTCACCTCTCCTCAAACTAACCTACCAGGATTGAATTCAGGGCAGTCCCCAACAAGCATGCTTTCAAGTAAAAGTGTTAAGAAACGAGGGACTAGTCACAAGTACCTAAACCTTTACTCCTGCTACACTGGAGCAGCGTTAAGCCCCTCTTCAAACACTCCTCCACACTGTCACACACATCAGTTGCTCCAGTTCATGGTGAACAGCTCAAGCCATCACCTTCACTCTGCACTCGTCAGTGATAGTGTCAGTTCCTGTGACGTTTGCCCTGTGTCTAGATAGTGTTTTACTACCAGTCTTGGAGACTTTGGGCTCTTGCTCTCCACTCACTCTTGCAGCTTGCACTACGTTCAAAGGCCTCAGCCCGTGTTTCACCAGGCTGTTTCTGGTGTGTTCCTTTAGGATGCTGGTTACCACCAAATTAATAAAAAGGGAAACTCTACTGCAGTCCTTCACAACTCAGGGGATTGTCTTGGGAATTGCCTTCCTACTCACCTTAGGTGAGGGAAATGCATTCAGACAGGCACACAGGGGAGGTGAATGTCATTGGTTACATTCCAGAAGACATGTCTGACCAAAAGGCTGTTTGAAGTCAGGAGGTTCTAGCACTGGTTTCAGTAAATGTTGGATCGGATTCCAAATGAATTATTTTTGTTTCCTTTTGACATCGGTTGAGCACTTCCTAGTTCACATGAGCCTGAACACCCAAACGAGACTCAGCAGGTTGGAACTGCAAACCATACAAAGAAATCCTGCAAGCCTGAATTTGCTGAGGCTTGCCTCAAACAGAAACGTGGGTGATCTACAGCTTTTGGGGTGTAAACCACAGACTGCTGGCTGCAAAGAGCATACTGCCATTTCTCCATCCCTGTGCATTAGCCAACACACGTAAGAGAAGAGGTATTGAAACACTATCTTGACTTTAACTCAATTCAACACAATGCCCATCTCAACAAAAGATTCCAAACTGTCTCCTTGCTGGAAACACCACCAAGGAAATATATGCAATTAGCGTAAAAATCCCTCTTTAAGTAGCTCCCAGCAGACTCACCATCATATCTCAGGTAAGGTTAACACTTCCAGATTGAGAAGCATGGTCTTTATGAGCCTGTGACTAAACTTTGTGCCTTGTTCCTGCAGCCAAAGCTAGTCATAAAAGCTGTGGTCATCCTGCTGTGCTTAAAAAATCCTATGTAATTAAAAAAGATGGATAGATAGATAGATAGATAGATAGATAGATAGATAGATAGATAGATGATAAGCAGCAATTATATTTAAACCCATTTGTTCCTGACAATACTGAATTTCCTCCGAACACAAGTCTGGCTGTTCTGCAAGTATCTGAAATCTACTCGGTCTGACTCTTTAAACGGAATTCTGCTTTGTCTGGTAAAGAAAACTTGCCTGCTGCCCTTTTTGAATCAAGACCCTTCTGTTTAAGCAGAAATGTAATTTATAATAAATACAGTATTGGTGGAAGAAAGACAGATCTATTGTCTGAAAAGAACAAGCTATTTAAATTCCACAATGATGTAGAAATTGAAGGGAAAGAGGTGGCTGAGGGGCTTTGTGAGTCGCACAATGCCTCGAGCACTGCAATGAGTCTAGAAAATAATAGTGATCTGCTTAGGGGTTGTGTCTGTTTCAAACAATGATGACAACTCTTCCAGTCTCATTTTAGTACTGTTGCTGTTATGGAAACTTTCCCTGTCCTCATCAGCTCCATTCTGCGTCTCTACGACACTAATGAATCACAGCTGACACTTCCGGGGCTCAGCCTCTTTTGAAGGCATTTGCTTCCTTCCCAGGCCCTTTGGTCAGATTTAAAATCTTATTTTCAGAAGCTGAATGAATAGTATGAAGGGAGTTTTGAGGATTAATTGAAAAACACATGAAAACAGCAACCACTGTTTCAATACTGGTATTTCTACCGCTGACATCTTTCTAAATAACGCCCTGAAATTTTTGAGAGACACTCAGATGTAGACAAAAACCAAATAAATACAAATAAATACAATAAATTCAGATTCTCCTCTCTGATCTCTTGAATAGCTGTTGTCTGCTTTGCTGGGAATAATTTCTACGGCATAGGAAATACTCTCACTTCTCCTGAAAATGAGGTACAGGTACTCGTATTCTTTATGTACCTGCGTGTCTACTGTTGAGAGACTGATCACACTGCACTGGAGAAGAGATCCGAGCAAAGAAGAGATCCACTCCTTGCTGTTTAAAATTACAGATTAATTTAACCAAAGGTACTCATATGGGCTCAGAGCAGTAAGTATTTCTTGTGGTGGTTTGAAGCACTCTAATACACTGGATCATTTAAGTAACTATTGCAAACAAGGCTCACGCTCCCAAGGATTACATCCACAAAAGACCATTGTAATGCTGACTTAAGAGCTCAACCATCCAGCAGAACCTGCAACCCTGATTACAGCTCCCTGTACAATGCCTCTAGAGACACAAACACCAAAGAAGGACAAGTGTATAGGGAAACCAACCATCTAAATTAACCCACAGTAAACACCAAGAAGACAGACATATCTTTGCCCCAATCACGTTGCGTACTTTCCTCCTGAGTGCAAAGACACAGTGCCCACTACCCACCTCCTTGCCTGCAGGATGGCACTGTGACAACACCAGCCCTTTCTCCCAAAGCTGGCAGGGACAGCATCTGTTTTTCCCTTCACTGGCTCTGTGGTTACAGCACTTCTCCAAGATGTGGGAGGCTGGAGTCACTTCCTGCATCTGCCTGAAGGGAGTTGTCCCTGTGGGTGCATCCATCTCCCACCTCCTAGGTAAGTGAGGGAGCCCAGCAGAGCCTGCTGTGAGCTAGGAGCGAAGCTGGCAATCTTGAGTTTAGAGTGTTGCACATGTTCCAGAAGAGATGCTGCCAGAGCCAGGACAGCCAGCTCCCTCTCCCCCTTTCCTCCAGGGTGTCCTTTCAGCTGAGAGCTTCATAAGAAATGGCAGCATGCCTGTGTCAGGTAACACAGCAGTAGTAGGGGTCTCATTACAGCTGCCACCTCTGCTAGCTAAAATAAGGATGCTTGCAGCTCCCAGTATACCCTTCTGGCTGAAACAGCAGTGAGATGGTGGTGCCAGGGGTGGACCATGCACTACAGACAGATGGGATGAGATGGCAAAGCAAGGCCAGCTGTATGCACAGAAAAGGGATAGCTCTGTGCAATTCAGGCATATGTAGTTTGACTGTAGCCAACTAATATACAACCCATTTTGACTCTTAATGAAAATTCACTTTCAGCATTTTTACACTTACTAGGCCTCCAGGAGTTTTTACTGGAAATCACTGACAAGCTCCTGTCACAAGTACAGATAACTCAGTGCTCAATGGCAGAGTTTGGCTGACAGTTTTATTACACTCCTGAGCCAAACAATCAACCGCATTTAAGGCCAAATGACTCTCCTGTTGTACATCCATATATGCTTTACAGTACAGCTGTAAACAATAGTGAAAGCCTCTACAGGAAATTAGATTTGCAGATTTCAGCTTTTAGGGGGCAAATTAATTTGATTATTTAGTGCTGATCTGTCACTGATGCATTTTGCATTTTGAGCCATTCCCAGGGAGCTATCTAAAGCAAGACACACAATGTGAGATTCAAGGTCCCCCGTCACACGAATTTTAATTTTACTCTCTTTGAAACCTACTTCCAGCAAATCGCCAGACATTCAGTTACAGTTTGCATAAGCTGTAATGCCAAGAAAACACACTTATTCACCAGTCCAATCATACAATGCAACGACAGAAATGGCACAAACAACAACATGAATTCCCTCCCAGTAGAACTATATGCTGCGAGCATTTTTCTTGGTAGCACTCAGCAGCCAGATGACGTTGTCCCCATAACTCAGTCTAAGTAACTCCTTCCTCCTCAGCATTTTGGCATGTATTTTCCATTTCAGTTCATTTCTTCCTATTTGAACTCTAATGAGCTATAGGGTGCACTCCAAAGACCTCTCCAAAGCATCCTTGCTGGCCAGATTTTTTACTTCATACATAGGCCTTTTATTTTCTCTCTTAAGGTTATTAGCTTAGATTGGCATGTAAAGGGAAAAAGCAATATATATGTGGATTGAAAGTAAAAATCAGACATACTTTTTAAAATCTATTCTCACACAACCTAAAGTACCAGTGATGGCATGCATATAGCAGTAGTAGGCATCCTGTCTTGTACTTTTACTTCATAATCATTTACACTCTTACTCTACAAGTGGAACTACTCCTTGGTAGAAAGTCTATTCTGCAGGGCAGCTGTTAACTGCACACTTAGTTAAAGACAAAGCAAAGTTTTTAAAATAAAAGAGAGAGAAGTTTGCATCACTTCTCAGATAGTAATGTAACAATGCTATCTGGCGCTCCCCATCCTGCCAACTCAGCCAGCCCTGTAAACGGGTCCCCCATCAACTGCTGCTGGCATGAGCAGAGCATTATTTTTAGTGCAGCAGGCGGAAGGAAGAGAGGCACGTAGCCAGCAGAAGAGGTCTGATGGAAGAATTTCAGTTTTAAAATAAAGCAGCACATGCTGTTTTAAAAGCTGAAAGGGAGAACAGGGAAGATTTAAGAATGGTGGGAAAAGGAGAGAAAGAAAGTTACTGTCCTTCTGTTGGTGTTCTTGGGAATACTGCACTTGTTCTGTGTAACTAATGTGCAACCCAAGGTGTGGACTGAAGGAAAAGCTATTCTCACTCCATCAGTGAGATTGCATCATCACTTTGAAAACAGACCAGAGCTCCTTCCCAGGAAACACGCACTGGGATTTATTAATTCCCTCGCAAACTCAGATTATGATGGAGTTTACATGGGTTAAACTGGCAAGAACATAATTTCTCATCTTCAAGAGCACAGGAGAGCTGTAAAGTGGGGATTTGTACGGAAAATTCATCTGTGATGGAACATGTGAAATTGTGCGTATCCACCATCCCTGCGAGGACTGAAAACAGCCAAAGATTGGCCCACAGTGAAGACAAAGTAGAGCAAATTCACACCTTGTGTCACCCCCAAAACTCCAGCATCACGCAGAGCAGCCTGTGGAAACGGCTGGACGCAAAGTTTGGCTTCAACAAAGCGATGCCCTTATGGCAGAAGCGACGCTCAGATCCTTGGAGCTGTCTCAGGCTGCAGGTGCAGTCCTGGCAGCACCCTGCCTCCTCACCTCCCGGGCCAAAGACCATCCCAGTGCCCGGCCTCCTGGGCTCGGACCTCCCCACACACGCGCTTCACCACAGCCCAGGACAAGCTGCGTGGGCTGCAGGGATCTGCAGAGCCAGGGGGGCACTTGGGGCAACACCCTATTACTGGTGGGAAGAAAAATCCTCTGTGTTTTCACAGCATTCTGCAAGTACACAGATCATGTCAGACAGGAGCTGAGACACTTGTCTACTACTTCACAGTGCCATATATAGGGGTTTTGTTTTCTCCTCTTTAGCTCACTTGGGCCAGGGTCAGCCAAAGTCCAGCCTGCAGCTGCTCTCTTTGATTATTGATGAGGATTAGGATTTAGTTTTTATATACAGCTCTGTAGGTGTGCAAGACATTTCACACAAATATACAAGGACAGGGCTCTGAAGAGTTTACACAGCCCAAACAAGTCACAGCATAGACTGTGAAGACACACATACGATTAAAGGCTTATTGATGTAAACTCCATATGTACCCCATTAGATGGACAAAATATAGGTTGCTTTGTGTGGGATTTTTCTGAAGACAAAGGGTCATTTTTACACTTAACACTTTAACCTTTTGTTATAGCTATCTGCTGTTTCAAAGCCCAGCTCACAGAATTCACATACACAAGCTTGGTGATGTGATTTAGCTTTAAAAACATCTTGTGTAAAAGTTTAATTCGGATTAGCACTCAGGAAATAAACATTATTGGCTGAAGGGCAGAAGATGTCCCTTTTCTCTTGCTCCAGAACAAAGCCTGTATTTCTCCAGCTTTCCTTACAGGACTTAGTGACTAGCTGCGAGGATGTGGGACTGCTTTCCCAAGCTTTCTAAGCTCTTTATTCTCCCAGGAGTAGTCCCAGGGATTGGGCAAAGGGAACAATAGGGATTGCTCCAAAACACAGATAAATAGTGCCCTTGTACTTTGGTGAGAAGAAAAGAAAGAAAAAAAAAAGCTGTACTACATTTTTTCTGTTGTGTTACCTCTGGTGCTGGCACCCCCTTTAGGGATACAACTTCATCCCAGCACCTTTCTGTGGCTCACAGTGGGTATCCACAGCACCCCATTTCTCACTGTTTCTTCCCTTCCACTCCCAGCAATGAGGGTCTAGAGCCAGGGGCATCCTCACACCATCCTTCACGCACCTGAACATGGGAAGACCTTTGGCAAACTTTTAAATAAGTTTTCGCTGAGCTGGTTTCCTGACATTGACTTGTCTCTTTTACTGCCTGTGCCTCACTGTGACACAGTGGCTGAATCAAAAAGTCAATAAAGGGACCTTTCTCTTCATGCCTTAAGAATGTGAACGAGTTTTAAACGGCAATGTTTTGTCTAGTTCTTATGTAAGCCAATTGCAATATTCTCTGAGTAGGTGTGTGTTGAAAGGGGATAAGATCAGCATGTTACATTGCTATTCAAACACATACGCGGACAGATGCCCTGAAGAGCGATGTCAGAGCAGCACAGCTCTGATTTCAGCTGTATCACGTAGGTGCTGCATGGCAGAGCATTCATGATTCTCCCCTAGCTTAAGGGGTTCAGGCTAAGAGATACAAAGCCCTGTTTTCAGAGTGGGTAGGCAATGCCAGCTGGGAACAAAGCTCTGGAAAACAAGCTTAACACATCCTACGTGTCCTCACAGACACTAAGAAGCAGTTGTCACTTGCTAAAACTCTACCCTGGATTGCCCCCAGTTTGTACCAGTACATGCCCCTGTATGTGAAAGGACAATAAGATTAAGCCTCTAATATGCATTTCAAAGTGGACCTTAAAGGACTTTGGGGATGAGCATGGTGTCAAAGCAAAGTTTATGCTGAAGATGAAAAAGACCATGTAAGGTTCGATAATGACCACTCTGCTATCACTGGAGCATGACTGCAGCTGACTTCACAAGACACCTTGAATGATGGAGACAAATACAAACTCTCATCAGGACTCTGAGTGAGACGTGCCAAGGCCAGAGGCTAGCAATAAACAGAAAAATCAACAAAGGAATATTAAGAACTAACTTGGAATATTTGAAACCCACTGAACAAGCAACGATTACCACCAAACACCTCTAACATCATGGAAGACATTTATTTGGAGCCAGTTATCCAAGGGGTCCCAGATTTTCCACTACAGCATAGCAATATTTTAAGCCAACATGAAGCAATAGGTATCCACGAGGAAAGCCGTATCTGAAGAATACAACTGGCAAGACTGGACTTAGAGCCTTCCCCAGAGCTATCACTGCAAGATACACAGTGCTGTCCGGGATGTTTCAGCAAA
Source organism: Actenoides lindsayi (assembly GCA_025331215.1). Classification (NCBI taxonomy): domain Eukaryota; kingdom Metazoa; phylum Chordata; class Aves; order Coraciiformes; family Alcedinidae; genus Actenoides; species Actenoides lindsayi. The sequence continues at coordinate 154,034 of WTSP01013033.1, forward strand.
ACACTTTCTGACTTCTGGAGCCCTCGAGTCAGCAATATTTACTGGAAAGGATGCAAAAACGGATGCCTTGAGTAGAAGCAAATTTACAAACCAGCCTTTCAGCTAGTGGAAAAGGGCACTGATTAATGAGCTGGCATACACAGGAAAACTTTTTATTCCATCAACTTTACCGGTTGGCTAAAAGCCCCCAAAATTTTGCAAATCGTGATTGCTCCTAGGGGACTATCTCTGTCTGGTTAGTTTATTTGTTTGTATGTACATTCAGTAACTAAGGTCAAAAGTTTTATAGCAGCAACTGTCTCTGAACTGTTACTTGGTTTTGATTTTTCAGCTATGGCACTGAGAGCTTTATGCAATATTATTAATAATAGAAATGCACTTTGTTTTAGTTTTAACTAATTATAGCTTTGCCTGATGCAGCATTTCACGTGCACGGGTAAAAGGTAATTGTTACAGCCTTATAAAACCTAAAGATTAAATTTTGCCTTCAGTTACATGGATTTCACTGGTGCTGCAGAGGACTCAATGATACCAGAATCAATATACAATAATGGTTTAGCCATGGCATTAGGTGAAGTACCTATTACTTGCTGTCAAACCAGTGTGGCACAAACATACTCTACAATTGTTAGAAAGAACTGCCTGGGCCTGAGCTGAGTAAGTATTACAGTACCACAGAGGAGTTTGCACATAGACGACTGCACCCAGGCTGCAAAATTCACATCACTAAATTTGATCAGTGCAAGCACTGTGCCACCCAGCACTCCCCCTTGCATTTACAAATTCAAGGCCATTCTTATTCCATCCAGTTCAAGTCCCCTTCATGACATTTGAGACAACTTGCACAAAAATCGGGGAGCAGAGATGACACCATCTATTTAGGTGACCCTTCCTTTACAAATACTTACTGGAAGCAGCAACAGTTTGACAACTGTCCACTTCTTTTTTTTATGGCAAGTAACCCTAAGAAACAGGGTTACAAATAACCCTAGGGAATAACATCTGCAGAAAGTGGGATTTTCATGAACAGAAAAACAGCTAAACTCACTGTGCAAGTGATTTGCACTTAACAGTATTGCAGACTTACTGATGTGCAGCCTTATTTAAAATTTCCATTGATAAGCTGAGAGGGAGGACAGCAATCTCAAACACTGAAGAAAACAGATGATTTCACCTTTAATAAAAACTGCAAAAAGCAACAACAGAAGGATCCACAACAAAGGGCCCCTCTAGGCACGATGCCACCATCACCACTGCTTTCCATTATCAGCATACATTTGCAAGAATTACGATGTTCAGGTTCCATTTTGAACTCCTGTTCATCAGAGTGTATAAACTTGTCCTTTTTCATTTTCTTCAAGCCAAAATTTGGCAGAGGAGTGCTGGTGGGTGGGGAGTTTTTGGAAAGATTATTATTTTTAAAATTTGGTCTTTTCAAACTGTTCTAAATACAGCAGTGGGGAATATGCCCTGAGGAGCAATGCTGTTGCATGTCTCTCAAGGGAGGGGTATTGACAATTAGATATTGTCAAGTCTCTTATTCACTGCAAGAGGAAAACAAGGATTTACATTTCAGCCTACCTCATGGAAGGCCTCTGGCCCAGCAGAAACGATGAGTTCAGGGTGCCGCTGTGGGGCCAGGAGGCCAGGAAGCTGTCCATCAAGGGTTCCCAAGGGTGCTGTGTAGTCCTCTTGCAACACACAGGGCTTTTGTATGTGGCCTGAACAGGATCTGGGGATTGTAGTTCTCCTCCACAGAACCAGCTGACAAGGCTGTAGCAACTGTCAGGTCTTCTCCAGGAGCTTTGGTATGGTGTGAATGTCTGGGCACTTGGGATCTATCAGCCATTGAAAGCCTGGACTAGACTGCCCCTCCAGAACAGTCAGGCATTTTGGTAGGTCTCACAGCTGTGTGGTTCAGACCCCTGGCTATTTCTCTAACCCTTCCCATTACTCTTTATGACAGCAAGAATCCTCTGCAAGAGCTGGCTCAAGAGTGCAATATTTCCAGAATCAAGATGATTTTCTGCTTTCAAGAGCAGCACAAGCAGTGCATAGCCCAACTCAGTGTTAGAGTTCAATTCCCACTCCAACCAGGGGCCAAAGAGATGGAGAGATTGTCTCTAGGACATGTGCTCCAGAGGGAATACCAGAAATTAAATCAGAGAGATGAAGAGGGGGATAAGCAGTGACAACCAACTGCAGTGCTGAGGCAGCCTAAATACCAGTTTGCAACACTAGTACCATTAGAAGTTTTCTGATCGCTGTAATGCCCACAGTTACCTGTCCTCACCTACCAGCACATCACCTGCCTCATTCACCACAGAATCCCAGAACCCCCAAACACAGCCTGCTTTGGAGGAGCTCAGGAATGTGGTCTAGAAACAATGACCTTCCGTTCACTTGCATGGACCCCAACCCATTGGCAAATCGTTTTGCTTCGCTTTTTCTGGTTTATGCCTGCCTGCATCATAGTCCCTATAAGGATGCTGTAGGTAACAATTAAAGCAGTGAAAGGGTTTGCCAAGGGGCTAAACCAGGGCAAAATGTGCTGCTGTGAAGAGTAGAAGACATTTATTTACACACTGCAAGATCTCAGCATTGCCTGGACGTTGTAGGGTGGTACAATGGCCTTAATTAATTTGGCCTAACGGAAATGTTCCAGGCCAACTGAAAAAATGACCTTTGGATCAGGCCCTTATCCTTTAGTTTCCACACTTGCCTGTTTGCAAAACCCCAGAGTGTTCATTTAGCTCCAGCCTGGAGAGATGCCAGAGACCTAGAGCTAACCACAAAAAAAGAGAGGGGCTTGAAATTTTCAGAAACTTCTCCTTTTCCCATTACTTTAAAGAATAATGGATAAATGGATTTTCCTGGTACGTTTGTGCTGATTTGGATTGGATTATGGAGGAAATCCTAATCATGCCAATTGCTATACGTTGTAAAGCATCTTCCATCTATCCTTTTCTAAAAAAATTATTCACAAGCACTAATTGAAATGTTGGCATCTGATTCCTTCAGCCCTGAGAAAAAGGGGCCATCTTCACACCTGATAGTATCTCACTGGGTTCAGTGGGTCTGCTCATTCACATTTGCAGGACTGATTTATTTGTGTACGACTGCAGAGTACATTTAATTTACCGGGTATACGGCAAAAATGATACAATTACCTAACAAGAATATGTAAAAAAGTAGGATATGACATGCAATTGTATCTGTATTTCCACCTGTGCTTCTTAGAAACTAATGCAATTACAAAGCCATTTTGATGAAGACACTTTTGCTGACTCCTTCAAGAGAAGTTACTGGCAGGCTCTTATCTCTTCCATCAGAAGACTGTTCGTGGAAACAGGACAGTCCGTGGCTAGAGATAACACATCATGGAATCTTCTGCACCTGCTGGGCTGTAGAATCTGCCCTCTTGGTCACATGTAAGTTATTGTGATAAGAGACAGCGATTTCTGTCCCTGAGCAGATTGACATGCTCCATCTTGCAGAGCAGAAGTGGTAGCAGTGGCGGCTTCCATCTGCTCAAACCGTGTGAAACCCTGTAGGAGCCTGCTTTGGAGCTACATGCCTTTCAGGCACTTGCCTTGGAAACATGTCCATGTCAGCCTCATAAGGAGGAGGTCATCTGCCTGTTTCTGGAAGTGTACTCTCAGTATGCAAGACCAATGGTACCTACAGCATACAGTTGTTGTCCTGAGAATACAGGTTCTACACTGGGGACCAGGACCTAATTAGTGACAATCATTCCTATTTCAAATTACTGACAACTATTTACTGTACTACGTTCTTCTTGGGAACCAGCACTAGACATGATTTATTCTACAATACCCAAAGAGGAACTGTTCTAATCCTGAGAAAAATATACCTTTTAGGTCCCTTCCTGCTGCCCATCTCTCCTTCCTTATTTCCAGCACACAGATGGCAGAAGCCCTTCACAGCAGCTGCTTCCATCACCAAAAGTTAGCTGAAGAAATCAGTGCTTTTAGTATATAATCATCCAGGACGGGAGCTGTCACATGCAGAGTGCCATAATACGCTGAAGACATGGCTCGTCATTAGTTGCCCTTAACCACCCTACTTCACTTGAATTCCTGTGAATTCAGTATGCCTGCCCTCAAGAACTTGCAGATCAAGCCCAATGACACCGCATCCACCATAAGCTGAGCTTTCAACCTGACCAAAAGTTAGGTGGTAAATGGAGACTGTTTTGCATAGCTGCTTCCTAGTCACATGTCAGCATCCAACACGACACTCAGGAACAAGGCCGCTTTAAAAACTAATTTTAAAAAGGTAGGGAAATTGTGTGGTGATTTCTTTAAGTCTGGGCAAAAAGCAATCACTCCCCGCATTATACTTTTGTTCAGCTCCGAGGGCTGCTACCCTGCTGTTGTAGCTATGTGGAAAGTCACAGCGCTCCTTCTGTTCTAACATTTATTTTCTGCATCCTTGCTTTATTTTTAACAGCTTACACCAGAAAGAAACACGTTATCGCATGACTGTCTAAAGCAAATAGTACATTGTGGTTTTGGGCTTGGACACTTGAATGTGTAACTTCCCGGCAACAAGTACTGTTCTCTCTGTAGGGCTCTTCTGGTAACTCATCTCTCCTAGTGAGAAGTAAGAAAAACTGTCACCTAGCGAGCAAACCAGCTATTTCTTGCAGCCCTCCCAGTTGAGAAAAAGCAGAAAAATGACAACAGATGCATTTATTATACAAGACATAATGCTGCATAGAAAGCAGCAGGCCGTACTGATTAACACCAGCACTGGGCCTTGGGCAGCTGGGATATGGTTCTGACCTGCTAGAGGCTACTGTGCTTCCCTGGCCAAGTCATTTCACTTTTCTGCACTTGGATTTCCCAGGCTGTGAAAACAAGTGTGCTGTGGTTTATTTTTAAGCACTTCAGCAACTGACATACTGTACCTCAAACTCCTTAAATGGTTACATCATTTTCACTGCTATGAAAAGTTCACTAAAACAGCATTTCAAAATCCCTCTCTATGTATTGTACTTTCTGTTCTCAAGTCAGACTGTGGTTTGACTTCTGACATCTGAAGTTCGGGCTACTGTGGTTGTTTGACTTCACACAGCAATTGCCAATGAACGCAGATCTTCTATAGATTTGAATGGGCTACACAATCAATGGGAACATAACCAGGGCAGCTTTAAACACCGGTCCACGCTTTGTTCGTGTAGGTCCTGCTTACCTGGGGCTACTCCTTTGAGAATATTGTTCAGACCCTGCAGAAGTTAACAAGTGCCTTTTTCGAGTGCACCATTCATTTGTACCTCTTAAGAGAGAATTCTGGACCCAGACTGCTGAAGAAAACGGATGTAAAATGTTAAAAACAAAACAAAATTATTTTTAAGAAAAACTGTACTTTCCAGCCTTGTGAAAGATGCCACAGGGCTGTGTTCAGCCAGTGTGTTAGTTGTTGATTATTGCCAGTTTAGTCAGCAGCTGATTGATCTGGTTTTGTTTCCAAAAATTCCCAGAACCTGTCAAATTACGTTGGAGACAAGAGTATCCTCTGCATGGATTGTCCTGCCAATAGCTTGGGATTTCTTAACTGTATTTGATCTTAAATATATTAAAGTTAGAAACTCATCAAATAAACCTGCTTTCTCTCTTCTGGATTTTTCCATCTTTTCTCAATCAGCTGCTGCACCCAGCCTGTCAGTGAGCTGCAAACCTGAGATAAACAGGCTCTAAAGCAGCTGAGGACAGCAAGGACCGGCTGCGAGGAGATGTGACAGGCAAGGGGAGGAGGAAGAGATTATTACAACACATACAGAGAGAAATATGGCCAGGACTTGATTTAACTCTACTCTAGTGAAGTTAGCTCAGAATTACCAGAAGCTGAGAAACATCACAATTACTGTGCACATACAGCAAAAGTCAATGGGATGTTCAATAGGCACGATACTGATACAACCCCCGTAGGCATCTACGCTCTCCGTGCATGTGAAGAACGATTCATAGCATTCTGAGAGCTGATAAAGGCATTATAAAACCACTTTGCCATGCTAATAATACTGTCGGAACAAAAAATCTAATCCTTCAGCATCTGTTCACATGATTAACATCATTGATTATTCATGCGGTCTCCCAAGGAAAGAACAGATGGTTTATTCATTGGGTTTGAATCTCTGATTTTTAGCTTAAAAAGATCTCGCCCTCTAGTAAACGAACTGAAGGAGTCATGCTATCAGCAGTACAGTGATGTTATTAGGAGGTAAACAGTAGACCTCATCTTGTGCAACTGGACGCCACTGGAAAGTCCAACACGTTGCAAAGATGTTCCACACTTTCCCTCAAAGGAAGCGTTATGTTAATGCAGCTGAATGAATTGAAATTCACGTCAAGCATTGGTCACTTTTTATGACCTCACTTCCCCTTCTCCTGCCTGGGACCTTTGACTTTAAATGAAGGGTCATCGGCCTGTATCCTAAAGGCAGGTTGCTCTTCGGTATCAGCAGTAGAGGGTAAACACCTGTTACGTGGATCGCAACTGAAACAGGGCACAGCCTATTCTGTGCAAAAACGTTCCACGTACAGAGGTCTATTTAGCTCTAAAATCCCACAAGCAGTGAGCAGGTTTCATCACTGGACACATCTTTCCTAACCATCATTTTAAACTGTTCTGTAACTGAGCGATGTTCTCGCTGCAGCAGCTGTGGTGCAGCTTATCTTTCAGCAGTGTTTCCTACTCTGCCCTTCATCACCGCATCTAGAGTAGCATTACACTGCTTGTAATTGATGTAATCCTACCATTGTCTAACAGGATGATTTCAAATGTAATCGCATCAGAGCTATAGCAACAAATTTGCAGTGAAATGTGAAAATTAAGCAACTGCAAAGAATTACTTGAAAGTATTGTGTGAAAGTAATAGCGAAAAATGGATCCCGCTGTTAAACAAATGAAAAGGGAACATTCCAAATCTGTATTATTTCCATTATTTGCATACTTCTCTTACTGAAATCAGAACAGTGTCTTCCAGTAAAACTTGGTCAACTGTATGACTCATATGACTTCTGAAGTGACCATGGATTGCTTCTGAGCTGCATGCCCTTGCAGGAGTTCTCGTGTCCAAGGGCGGATCAGACGAAAAGGGGAACTGAAAATGGCTGACTGTAAAGATGGCTGTGCACTGCACTTCCTTATTTATACCAGTATAAAATAGAAAACATTATTAACCATTTTAAACTTTAAATGACGGGACCCCTGGGACTAGGAGCTCCAGTAGACAGGCGTACAAGCGTACGCAGCTCATTCGTGCCCATCCTGCACGCTAACCAGACATTGCACACACACAAAAGGACTTTTGCATTGCAAGGTCTGGCAGGCAGAGCAAACAGAAGAGGAGTCAACCTAATGTCCCCATCTCTGAGGGTCTTGGAGCTCACTGGTTCTTAGCAATGGCCACTGCTCAGAGCCATCTTACAGGTCTAAAATTCCTGCTCCAAAAATAGAAGAATATAAGAATAGCATTGATTGAGCAATGCACAAGTGAAACTATTTTTAAAGACAGACAGTGAGTGACAGAGAAATGGTGAGCTGAGAGATGATCAAGTTTTCACAGAGGAAAACCAACAGAAATTGCAGCAGAGGAGGAAAGCATAGAACAACTGCTGCTCACTGGCCTCCAAGAGGAAGACTGACTTTTGATTTAGGAGAATAGGTATTTGAAGGGCGATGTGCACTGCTCCTGGCTTTGACATGAAGAGAGGTCATTGTGGTCCCTAAAGCAAAAATTACAGAGGACTGAATTCTGCAGAAATCCTGAACCTCTCTGTGTTTTTTCTTGTAAAATCTAATGACTTCATTGAAACTGTCAGGTTATGAATGAGAGTAGATCTAAACCCACAGATGAAAAATGCCATGTTCAGAATTTTAATCTCTGCATTTTTGATACAGATTTATGTCCTCACTCTTTCGAATGTCAATAACTATGATAAGGAGGAGCTTTAGAGACCATGAGTTTGCTTGGTCATGGTACAGTTTGTTTCCTGCAGAGTCCGAGCAATTAATACGATCAGCCCAATCCCCTGTGGGAGGTGAGGGTCAACATGAAACATCTAATTTCCCGAAAAAACAATGTTCTCCCTTTATGAAATTCTGGAAGAAAAAAAATCTGGAAAAAATCTAGGCTGTGTCATGAATCCTGCAGAGGAAGAATGGCCTGAAGACTAGTTTGCCTTTCTCCCAAGAGATACTCTGGAATCTTAAGGACTTCTTTCACATGCGCCCCATGGAACTGACCTGTCACAGGACAGTACCACCAGGAACAGCGCTTAGCAATGCAGATGTCCCTTCTACTGCATCTCTCAGTTCTGTCCTACAGCTGAAGATTTTTCCATGCTATTGTATGCTTACAAGGAAGAGCAACCAGCAGCTAAAAATAATGCACACAGTGAGGCACAGAATAGAAGCAAATATAAAATAATAATAATAATGGAAATAATTGGAAGTTTTAAGCAATGGGAAAAGCAGAGTTGCGTTCTTTGTGCCTTCTGAAGAAGGAAAAAAGGTACGCAAAATTCACCTGCTAAGCACACTTAAGGCCACACGGGCTTTTTCTTCCTGACCTTACTTAACCTCAAAGTTTTCATCATCTTGCTCAACCCTGCAATCATCTATTGTAATAAGGGGCAAAACAAACTCCTCTTCAGAGCTAAAGTCATGCAGAGGAAAATTATAGCTTCATTCCTTTGGAAAAACACTAGCAGATTGTTATCTTGACACTGATTATGAACAACACTGCGAGCATGAAGGATAGGGCTGAACTGTTTCCTTTACCAGAAGCCGCGCTGCACCACAGAGTGCTGCATCTAAAGGAGCCTGAAAAGGGACAAACAAGCATGGCTAGAGCAAGGGCAGGGCTGGAGCACAGAACTGTGGCACAGATGAGACCAGAATGCTCCAACCGCTCACAAAGATACACCGGTGTAATTAAAATGAGTCTAAAGCTGATTCAGTGAGTGCTTTTAAGGCTACTTAAAATTCACCTGATATAATTTACTGTGGCACCCAACTAGATTAAGATTCACTGATATGGGCTGGTTTAAACTGAGTGAAGAGTTTCTAGGCTGGGAAAGACTAAAGAGAAGGGTGTTGCATCCACTCAAAAAACTGGACTTTTGAGCTTGATTTGGAACAAGCTGTATTCAATGAGGGTCTCATGCAGTCAAAGCTTTTGTTTCCCTTCTCAGCCAGCTTCCTCTGCCCTACCTACTCTGTGCTACTCAGGTTGGCCAAAGAGGGACCTGGATTTGAGAGCACAGTATCTTCTCCCATACAGCCAGGTGCAGATACCAATATAATGCCTTGGAGAGGGTGGGGAAAGGAAATGTATACAGTATTCTGAGTTAGACTCATATGATAAACTTCCATTCAACTTTCTAAGTTGTCTGGAAGGAGCATCTGGGGCTGCACTGCATTTGGACAGTGCCAGAAGTGCCAGATGGGGAGTGGCAGAGCACGTGGGAATTACGGGGGCTGCTGGCAGGGGGCCTGGAAATGCTGACACAAGTTGCAGGACAAGGGAAGGGGAATCCTACCTGTGCATGCCTATGTCCTGACAGTGCAGGATGAGGGAGATGGGTTCCTACATGGGGGGTACTGTGTGTCCTGAGGACTCAAGGGGTACTGAGATGTTTGGAGGGCAGAAGTGCATGAGCACCTACTCAGATACTGAGTGGTCTGGGCAACACCATCTAGTCAAATGCTAGAGGGCAAGGAAACATCACAGCTGAGAGAGATGAATTCTTGGACATATAACCAAGAGTGTGCTGTACTCTTGGGTGAAGGAAGAAAAGCAGCCCAAGTTTAACTTACTGCCAGCCTCTGGGCTTTGTGGAGCTTCAGGGTAGAGCAGTGGCAGCCCTGACACAGTTGGACACCTCAGGCTCAAGCTGAACAGTGCTGCACAATACACAGCAGCCATATGCTTAAGGCTGATATGTGGGGGAGGAAGACAGTGAGATCGCAGCATTTTCTCTGTCCTGTCTTTCTTCTCTGCCCCCAGATATTGTGCCAATTTTGGTACACTAGACATAGCAAGATAGAAGCTGGCAGTGATTTCCCCAGACTTGTCCACTGACACAGGGAATCTGCTTCTAAAAGCAGTCAGGACTGGAGCCCTTTGAGGGTGCTCAGAGCCTGCAGAGCCTCTGTGGCATCATCAGACTATGTGCTACAGAGCAGCAGAGTCAAGCTCCCACCCTGCACCCCTAACACCACTGTCAGACCCAGATATCCCCATTAGAAAAGCAGCAATGATGTCCAGAACTAAACTTGCTTGTCAAAATAGGTTAAGCCTATCATTCCCCACAACACAGAATGAAAGCAGCAGTAAGCTCTGCTTTGTCAAGATATCAGCTGAAGTCAATGTAAACAGCATAAAAGCATCTGTAGCTGGCTTGTATTGTGCTTCTCTAGGAGCTCTGGCTTCCTTTGAAAGCTGTCTGTAGAAGGCTACTTGCAGAGCTGAGTGAAGCACCTCTCTCCTGGCTTTCACTGTAAGATCATCTAGAACCTACTGCTTTTATTCCACACCTCCCTGCAAATCTTATTTTAAGGATTAAGCTCTTTCCCAACCATTGGAAAATCCAGCTCCAGATGCCTGACCTACACGCGTGGGCCCAGTCGATAAGGAGTGGAAGGGGATATCACATTTGTTTCTCAGTTGATTGAAAGACCAAAAGAAGCTGAGTGAGGCAAATCCTTGGTTTCCTCACACTCTACTCCCTTTGCTTTGGGGAGCTCCAACATGCTGGGAGGGGAGATAACATTTGGCAACGGTAAAGAGGAGCATGCAGAAGAAGAAATAGGGAAGTCAACCTCCCAAAAATTACTGTAAAATCTGACTCTCGAAGATAGGCTGGTGAAACTGGGAGGAAGTGGAAAATCATCACGCCAGGAAGGCTCCATTTGCTAGTCAGAGAGCAGAAAAGCTAGTCACTACCAGCGGATGTCTCCTGTTTTGTTATCTCTTCCTGCTGAGCTGCCCAATGGGAGGATGAAGATTTAGTCAGCCCATGGCCTCCCCACTTCCGTAGGCTGCCTCCTTCGAAAGAACTCACTCCTTTTCAGCCTGGATATTTAGTCCCGCCAGAGAATTGGTGCAACCGGTTCCTGCAGCCCCCTGCAAGGCCACAGCAAGTGCCCAGAGGGGGGTAGCCCAAGACAAGCCATGCTCTGGCAGGGCCCCGAGGCCACCGGCAGCTGGTCCTGGTTAGAGCAGCCCCCAAGGTGCTGTAATCTCTTCTCTAGTATTGCTCTAATCAGTGCTGGGGCCAGTCTGTAACCTGTTCTCAGATCACAGAGCTACCACTGGTTGGCTGCAGCTCCCCATAGGATCCGGGCACGGCTCAGATCCCGGCCTTTGCAGATTAACTTTGGGCTAACACTTATCGGAATCTAACGTTGCTGTAATTAGTTTTTCCCCGGTGCAAACCAGGACTGTTAGCTTCATGTTAAGTAGAAGAGATACAAGGACAAAAGTATGTGAATTACTGAAGTTTTGACTACTGTTCAGTCAAGTTTCAGTTGCCTGTTTACTTTGCTACAGTATGAAGGCCCTGCCTCAGCGAGGTACCTATAGAACTGAGGCCATACATAAGTCAGAGCTGAGCAATGCAGGAAAATACAGTACGCATTTCTTCCATAAAGGCAACAGTAAATAATCTACTAAGTTAATGGTTCACTGATGCAACTTAGTTTAAGAGGTGGAAAAAAAACTAAGGATATTTTATCTATGACCCTTGGCTTAGGTCTGAGATACAGCTTTAACTGAAGAACAAAGGTTAACTGTAATGGAAAATGTTAGCATTACTATAACTTACAAGCCATATCCTGATTATTGTTTTACTTTTTTTTTTTTTTTTTTTGTCAAAATGAAGACAACTTCTTTAATTATGCCAACACGGCCATAAAAAAGTCAGTTGCAGAGAACTATTTATCAATGTTTTTTCAGAGTACCGTGGAAGAAGACAGGAGTAGGTGGGAAGAGACTTGGCAAAGGGGAGAGACTTCAGATTAGTGTGAAAACTGTGAAGAGAAGCAAGTCAGGAGAGCTCTCATTGATGGGAGAAACATCCTTGTAGACAATTAGACACAGTAAAATTCGTGTCTTAAAAGTTGTGCCTAGGCACAGCTTTCACTATGGCCTCACTATTATTCTACCAGACAGTGCATAAACAAAGCAGCAAGATGAAAAAAAAATTAGGCAAATAGTAGGGAGTCTTCAGAGAAATGTTGCCCTCGGGTAGCACATAAGTGTAAAGGAGAGCAGAAAATAGAGCCTCAGCCTGAGGGACAGCCTTGCAAAATGCAGCCGGGGGAAAAATGCATTTCCCATCTGAGAAGCTAAGAAGCACAGTGTAAGACTGGAGGGTACTGCCATTACTTTATTTGACTGACAACTGCTAATACCTTGGGGCATGGTGAAGAGAGGGAAATTCATTCCTGACAGCTATGAGCAGCAAGTCCCTGGCTCTTGACTGGTATTTACAATGCACCAATACTGAACTGGTCAGCTCGCATGGAAATAGCGTGAAATAAAATGACATTGAGGACAGCAGGAGACACTGACAAGCACAAAAAAAAAAAAAAAAATCAAAAAAAAAATAATCTTGAAAGCAGTCAGTCTCCAATGAGAGGAATTTTCATGTGGTTTTTCTGGCATTGTCTTTTGGAAAACACTGGGGTTTTGCTACCCTTTCAACTTCTGGAGTTCTCACAAAACCTCTAAACCAGGTCTTTATTTATAATAGGAATTTTGAAACTATTTTTTGCATTCTTTTAGACTCGTTCAATTCTTGACCCCAATTACACTGAATAATGTGGTTACGACTAACATAAATATAGTTCCGTTATAAATCAGGACACGTTTGCCTGGAGACAGCCCTTTTTCTTCCCCTTGCTCATGTTCTGCAGCTGTCCAAATACATCCCCACACTCCCTGGAACCTGCAGCAGAGTTTCAGTGCCACAGCTGGTGGGGGCAGAGGTAACGGGCTGCAGGCTTCCCTCCCCTTGTGCCCAGCCAGCAAGCCAATGCATGCTCCAGTTTACACTGTGATGCCAAAAGGATGAAAGGATATCGTGTTCCTGTGAGGGGTATTTGATCTCCCTACCCGGGATGAGAGCCATCCGTGTCAGTTTGGTAAAGATTCAGTAGCTGGCTGGTTGACTCCCTGGGGCACTGTTCAGTCTTGGCTTAAATGGAGCAAACATCTTACTGCATCTCTGAGCAGAGAATAAACAATTCGAGGAATGCGAGTATAACTGAGTACTCAAGGCTTTCCACAGTGGAGATTATTAAAAAGACAGCAAATGTCATCAGATATCAGCAATGCCACAGTTGATTAGAATAGGAAATAAAATCTTCACTGGTATTATCTGCTGGTGAATGCTGATCTTAACTATCATGCTGCTCTGATACCTCAGGTGTCCTGTCAACGCTAGAACGATAAGGGGAATTAGGAGCCCGTCAAAGCACTTCCACGATCCTGTCTTCCCCACCAAACAGAAGACTTGTCAGGAAGATTTTGCATTACATGATACGAATAGCAAGGGCAGCAAACTGATGGGGAAAAGAGGGCTCACTCACCTTTACAGAACTAATTTCTCACCACGTCCCTTGTAATTCTTTTTTCATTGTCACCTCCTCCTGTCAGCTTATCAAAACAAACCCCTGAATTGTCCCAAGACAAAAGGATCAGCTCTGCTTCTAAGATTTTCAGACTCCACTGAATCCAAAAGGCCAGAAGTGCTCCAGGGAAAACCCACTCTTGGGAGGTTCCCATCCCCATTCCCAGTTCAATGAAGGTCACACTGCGTAAGCATTGACAAGCTTAATGTGAAAGTAGGGTTCTACATCTACCTGCAAATACATTCCCGCTCAGGATCTGGTCCTTTAAAAATGTGTTTACACATAAACCCCTGCTCAAGTCAGCGACGCGGTAGAATGATTCTTGAAGAGAGCCTTTGACATCTCATATAAGAGTTTTAAAAATACAAATAAGTTTTCAAATGATGTTGAATCCACTGAGCCTCTAAACTGTCATTAGCAAATATCAATCGAGTCAAAAGCCTTCTGCTTACAAGGAGATCTAGAGCTCGAACACACCGTGTGTACACACCAATTTCTCAGATGTCTCCACAGTTTTGCTACTGAGTTATACATTTGCATGGGAAGTTGGCAGTAAATCTCTTTGATTATGAGCTGAATCAGGACAGAATTTGATATGTTTTTATTCATTTTATTAGGGCCAGGAAATTCTCTGCTTGATCCAGCAGCTCTTACTCTAACAAGCTGTTTAATGGAACTCAAGGAACGGCAGGAACTGCCTGCATCTTCATACACTACTCCAGCAAGTAAGTAAACCGAGTGCTTCCTGCAGAAGGGCAGTCTCTCCACAGAACACAGTCATCTCCCACTTACAAGACTATTGCCTTCAACCCAACAGCTCAGTTGTTAGAGCATTCACCCAAAATGGCAGTGTGGAAGGGAGACAGGCTTGATTCCCTTCTGTAGTTGAGGGACATACCTGCTACCCGACAGACACTGGAGAAACAGCTTTCTCAGCTCTGTTGGGAGCCACCGTTGAACTTTGATTGCTTCATAAAACAGTGACTGAGACAGCAAAAGGGGACAGGACAGGGAAAGAGACTATTTCGCATCCTAAAGCCAAAAAATGAGGCGGCCCACAGAATACATGGACTCCTGCCTCAGCTGTGCCCACAATCTTAGGACTTTAGCTACAGTTCAATAATTATGAAGTGCACCACCACAATATATCCACTTGCCTTGACCTATGACTGTGTAGTATTTATGGCTCTTTTCTGTATATTCCCTGTTTACAGATGTTGAACTTAGAGATTATTTACTCACAGGCAAATTCTGATTCATTAACACAGAAGAGGAGCTATTCTGTGAATAGTTCCACTGAGACTAACTGGACCTTCAGCTTTGCTGCCCAACTCTATACCCTCTCTCATCAAAAGGTTAACTGTGAGTAAAATACTAGAGGATTATTTTTATCCACTGGGGTTTTATTTCAAAATACCTCTATGCTTTCAGAACATCAAGTTTAGAAAGTTCACCCATTGGAGAGCAGTACATTGGCATGAAGTGAAAGTTTGCAGCTCCACGTGATCCCGGAAACGCTGCAATACGCACCGAAGTGCAGTATCATGGTTTTGCAATTACATTCACATTCTAAAAAAGAACCGAGATAAACTAAGAAATAGTCCTCCTACAATATGGCAAACAACTACAAGAATTCATATGAAGTTTGCAGACAGCTGTTTCCCGGCCTCTTGCTCATTGCCCTGGGTTTAGCAAAGGGGGAAAGTTAGAGCAGAGCAAGAAGGCCATCATGTCCTCTTTGGACACTTCGTAGTAAGTTACACTGGTGAGGTTCTTATCGTTAGAGTGTTAAGCACCTCTCGGTGTGCTGGGAAGCTTCGCTGATGCTGAAACCTCGTTCCACACATTGTATCAAAGCGTTACCTGTTACTGAGCCAACATCATGGTCGCTTCAAGCTGCACTAAGCTTGGAGGGCTGCTGCTGCAAGAGATACCTTTGACCATGTTATCACTTCCTGCGTGCAAGCACTAATCCTCGTGTGACTGCACAGGGAGCCAAACCTGGGAACCGAGCCCCGTGACAATCAAGGCAATGTATCAGCTAACCTGCCCGCTCCACACTGCTCTGCAACACCGGCACCAAACGCAGCTGGGGCAGCAGAGCCAGCAAGACGCCTTTCTCGGGAGGAACCCACACCGGGATTAGCACAAGGGAGTCATGATGCTGCAGGCTAAGAGGCTCTGCTGTCACGCTAAGCTCATGAAGCAGCACGAGTTTAGTCAGTGGACTGAGACAACAGGACAGGTGCTGAGTGGATATCCACACCACGTACATCTGATGTGCATGGGTTCAAGTGGAAACTTAAGCTGCTCCTATATGCCATTGCGAAATTCTCCTAAGTGTTTCATAAACAAACATTTGCATCTTGGACACCTTTTAACATTTCTTCAGACACCCATGTTAAGCAAACTGGATACATATGTTTTCTTTGCAAAGTTTCCAAACAAAGTTGCCTCAACTCTTATTTCAATGTCAGTGGGAATCTAAGCTAGGTAAAAGAGTTCAAGACGGGGCCCTTTGGGTAAAAAAATATTGCAGATTATTTATCCAAAAGATCTCGTGTAATGCAATTGACTGTTTTGCAATGGCAGGCATTTCACATGTATCGATAGGTCTATTGATCATGCAAGCCCATCTCAGCACACACGAGGGAAGAGCACGGCCTGCGTGACCTGCCGCTGCCAGACTCAGGAAGGAGCTGCTGTGCCCTGGAACTGGCCCTGTAATGCCTGCCCAGCACGCTGTGGGTGATGTCAGGCAGTACCCCCTGCCAGCTGCCCCCCGAAGCACCCCACAGCTTCACCACGCACAAATTCACCCCAAAGGGAGCCTGTAAAGGGCCTCAATTCTCACCAATACCCGTTACACAAGCATCACTGGAGCCACCGGACTGTTTGGTTAGCAGAGGTAACTTCAGCTCAGTGCAGGACTGCATTCAAGACAGAGAGGTTCTGTGCTGTCCTTTAGTAGAAATGGCTGGGATCTCCATACAGTTCATACTACAAGGGTCATGGGCTTGCTACATTCTAGACTCTTACATTTATATCCTCATCTTTTACTCAAAGAACCTTTCAGGAAGGGTCAGAGCAGCAGCTGTATGATCCTAGGTCATTGCTAGCCACATATGTGTTGTGATTCAGGTTATCCAGAGCAATACGAATCTGGTAACATTAGCTCAAGCAATGGCAGACTGGTGCATAAATCCTTGCTGGAAAGTAATGAGGAGGTTGCTCAGGGCTTGGCGGTTGGAACACAAGCCTTGGATGAGCTACAGAGGTGTAAATCTTACTTCAGTGGGCTTAAAGAGAGTCGCACAGGAAGATTTATCCCCCAGACTGTCTCCAGAAGGACATGCCTTGCAAGAGCAGATTAAATCTGCAAGCAGAAACAGTACCTTGCGCTTTTTTTTCCCACCTCCCTGGAATAATTTTATTGATACACCGCCAAATCCTCTTTTCTGTACAGAGCAGTATGACTCTCTTACTACTCATTTTAAATCAGCAGTTAGCTATGGCCTTACACCCACCTAACAGAGCAGGATTTGCTCTGTTGTCTTTTTGTTGAAATGTTCCTTCATACCCTTCCTTCTCTCGTGCAGATGCTGACCACAAGGAAAACCACAATGATAAAGCTGTTTTCTCTTATTAGTCCATTTTTGTAAACAGTTCTGAACGCACGAGCATAGCTCCTTGGTGTGTGTCAAGGAATGGAAATCTCCACTCTGAGCTGAAATCCTACTGAATAAACTGAGGTATCTTTAGCTTGAAAGGAGAATGTTACCTAGGTAAAGTTGTATCTAGAAAAATCTTTGCAAAATAAAAGGGAATTTAGATGCAAAAATAATGCAGAATCAGCTCCGAATTGTTCCCGTACTTGTTCTATTCAGATTTTTCTTCTGCTCCACTGGAGCATTTTTTTGTTTTCATTCCCCTTTTCTTTACTTCATTGAGTTATTGACAGTCAGACAATATATTACAATATACCAAATGTATCTAAAAAATAGGCCTGACTCATTAGGCTGAGTCAATCTAACACATTTTCCAAATTATACTCATATAGTCTAATTTTAAACCATTTTAATGTAATTTTAAAATGTTTCAGATTTTGGCAGAAAAAAAGGCAGCTAGCAATGGTGGAATAAAGATCCAGCTGGCAAGGAGATAGAAAGGAGAAAACAATTTTGAGAAATACATTGTAAATGACAAGGAACTAAATATCTACTCTAATGAAAGCAAATGGATTTTAAATAACCCAGCTAAATTGTTTATGTATTTTTAAAATAAAAATAATTAACCATGTTACAAAAACAAAACCTTCTTAAATACAATGTACTTACAGAGGCTTTTGAGTGGAAAAAGCTTTCTACTGCTCTGGCTTATAGAAGAAACACACACAAAAGAAATTCTTCCCCCTAAAACCACATACCAACAAATGTTGTGTTTTGTTCTCACGTTGCTCTGCAAGAATTTTTAGCTAGTAGCTTTCTTACAAACAGACAATTAATTATTAGCCATCTTAAGTACAGATATGCGGAAAAAAAAAAAAAAAAAAAAAAAGAAGAAATCCAAGAGTATAGCTGTCCTTCACCTGCCATTATCACAGGCAGTATTTTGGACTAATTATCAGATGAGCTGTCCTTCCTGAAAGAAAAAGCATGGATGCTTCCAGAGATATCACTAACAGAAGAAATAAGAAGTAATCCTCAGAAAATAGCTTTTTTTTTTTTGTCCTGAAAAGGGTATATTCAGAACAAGTATGATCTCCCTTTCCACAGAAAAATACAGTAACTGAGACAAAAAGAAGAAAGTTTGAAAAGCAAGATATGTTCAACTGAAAATTAGAAACTTGATCTGGAAACTGCTTAAAACATGTCTCAAACGTAGGCATACGTCCTGGATAGACTACATCTCCCACCATGTATCTCCATCTGTCCTCCCAGCACGGATGAAGATGTTGTCACAGGAAACCCTTGCCGCAGAGCATCAGATGTGAAATAGCCCCGGAGGGGACATTGTCCTCTTGAGGCAAACAGGCTCGCAAGAGCCTGTTTCTCAATTCCTGCTGTTAAAACACTCAGGCTTGATCGGGGGCTTTAGTAGTTTTTTGGTGTAGGAGGCAAAAAAACCCACTTGCTTTTCAGATGGGTGTAGAACAGGGTAGCTTTGGAAAAAAAGCCTTTATGGCTATTAGAGCATGAATATGGCTACAGCCAGAGGAAACGCCTGTGAAGGAAAACTGACACTTACAAGGCAATCAAACCTTAAGCACTGAAATGTCCTCTGGTCTGCAGCAGCAGAACTTGCATGCTGTGTTACATGCCCTGATGTAGGGCAAGATGGAATCTTACAGGTGCCAACCCTCTGGGATCCCCATCACCAGGTGTGGTGCAGTGCCCACACTCATCACTATCTCCTTCTAGCTCCCGTGCAGCTGGTTACTGGCTTGTAAAACTGGCAGCAACTTAAGAGAGCGTGATCCCTGGTGATGCTGTGTGGGAACACCACCCTGCTACACTCGCAGTTGGTAACACTGGTTATTTGAAGTAGCTGTGCTCACCAGGATTAACTAGAGTGCTAGTCCTGCAAGGACATCTGCAATGAGATGGCTGCCACTGAAGTCAGTAAGAGAGACAGTCTCTCTGCAGGATCAGAGCTAGAGAGTTTAAATGCCCAGAGCAGCCGGCTCTCGCTTGTCTCCTTTTGGCTGGGCAAATAAGTGTTGATGAAGAAAATGAGCTAGCTGCAACACTTTGCAAAACCTCAGTGCTGGAGGTTTCAGTGGTCAGTCCACTGGCCACTTGAGGTGAAGCCATAGCCTCATGCTCACCATTAGGCTTCCCTCTCTATGCATGTCTTAGCATCTCATCAGACAGGTACACTGGTCACCACTCTGCAACTGAGGGGGAGGCTGAAAAGACAGAGATGTTCTCAGAGGCCTCATGATAATATGATGTTAATGAGGTGGTGTGGAACTGGCCTGGGAAGTGCCTCTCATCAGACTCCTTGGGTTAGTTGCTGCTGACAAGTGCCTGTCTCTCCTTTTCTTTCCTGAAGGCTGTTTGCTCCAGTCATCACAAGGCTTAGTGCCAGTGCTCTGAGAAAGGAAGGACAACACAGTTGTCCAGCCAGACTCACATCCTGCCGCAAACTTTTTGCACAACCTCTGCCCCCAGCACGGTGGGGTTTCAGGTGCTGCCTCCAATAGTGCAAATGATAAACAGCTTCTGGCAGAAGCAAAGACTCGACTTCAGCAGCACAACAATGAAATAGTACCAGGAGTTGGTTTTAGTTATTTTGGTGTGCTCTAATTTCAACACGTTGCTCAGGAAATGACTGTGGTGTGCACAATAAAAAATTAGGAAAATCCAAACCAAAGGGTTAAAGAGATACAGCACTATAATTAGCAAGGTATTTATATTGTTTGGTGGGGTGGTTTTTTTTCTTCATGATTCTGCCAAAACCAACCTATAACTACAGCATTCAATTTTTCAAGTGTATTTGCCCGAGGAAAGGCAAATTTTTGCACCTACACATGTGGGCTTTTTCCAGGCATGTATGTGGCTGCTGTGAGTGTTATTATCCTTCATTAAAAGTGATAGATCTTCAAGATAAACAGGCACGGATTACCGTTCCCCAGCTGAGTCTGGATCTATTACGTAAGTAGTCACTCAGTTTCTATAGTTCAGCTTTACAAACATAAAGTTTTATGTGTTTTCTCAATGTCTCTCATCACATTATAATTTCTTTTCTCTTTACCCAGAGTCTCTTATAATTTTTCAGAAACCAAAACATTTTCTCTTCCTAATACTAACCAAGTGCTAAAAATACAAACATTGAACTATGGAGTGTTAACTCAGCAAAATCTAACTTAGTTCCAAACCAGAATGTTTTTCCTTAGAAAATACTCCAGGTGTAATTGCAGGTTCATGCAAGTTTGTTTTTCAGTAAAAGTAATGTAGCATTTTGAAAAAAAAAAGAAAAACCCAACCAAAACCCAGTGGTCACATGCTGCCAGAAAGCTTGTCTGAGGTGATGATAGGTTGCCTAGATATCCCAAAATGCCTGGATACACCAGGATGAAGCAGGATTTTCTCTTTTAAAGAATTAACCACATTGTCAGACACTAAACAGACTTAGCCAATGATCGAATTTTCACAGAAGTAGCAGTATCTCCATTTGTTCAATGAGCTTGCTTTTAGCTCCATACACAGCTAACTCCTCCATCAGCTCCTTACGTTATTTGTTGGCGAGTCTGAAAGCTTCAAGGAAAGCTACTTAACTGGCCATTTCAGAAGGCATGTGTCTCAAAGCACTGCAGGCCATTTCCATCTCTGTGGATGATATCAATGCAGAGAAAGAGGACAGGGGCAGGAAGCCACAAGAAATAGTATCTTGATATTATTTGCAGTGTAGAAAAACTGCCCGACTTGTTCTATTCGTCCACATACTAAGGGATTTGGGGGCAGCCTCTGGTTCGTGAACGTTTGGCATTTAGTTGGAGTGCTGTCCATGTGCAGTAGTGAAGCGGTTGACTGCTTCTGCTTGCACACCCATCCACATGGTACATTATTCTAGTGTACAATGGCTCAGTTATGGCTCTGCCTCCAGATGTTCATTTCCAAAGCTGTGGCAAAAGTCTGCTTCTCAGACCCCTGGCTGAGTTTGCCATGTAGGGAATTAGGGCTGGCTGGAAAAGAGCTATTCCTTTTCATGCAAAATAATTTCAGTGTTTTAAATTTGTCTTCAACACAATACAAAATTAAAACAAAAACTCTCAACTATCCTGGGACACCAAGCCCCGCATCCCCAACTCAATAGTCAGCAGTAAGAGCATTCATTGATCTGTGGGAGATTCAGGTTCCAGTCCCCACTCTGACCAGGAAAATGCTGACTTGAATCTGGATCTCCCACATCTCGGATGAGTGTCCTAACCACTAAGCTTGGGTGGAGCTCTTCCTCTTGGCTTTACCCCACCCTGGATCTGATGACATTTTTACTGGAACAGATATATTTGTGCGAAGAAAAAATTTTTCAAAAGCCCAACACTCAAGAACAACTCTGATATGAAAAATCGCTTCCAGATATTTAGAATCTGCCAGAATCTGGATTTCTTCATCCACTTTCAAAATGGGTAAAAACACGATGCTTGCCCTCTTTGAAGGACCCCATTAGCAAATAGAAGACAGGCCTGTTCTGCAGTACAGGAATGGGATTTGTCAAACGAAACAGAGGGAAATACATCCCTTGCACATTTCAGAGTGTTCTGCAGGATTTACTGAGCAGCAGCCAGAGCAGGAGGACAAAGGAAGAGATCGTGCCAAAGGTTTCAACAAACTATAGACTGTCCCCACACTCTTCCAGTCCTGGAAAGACACTCTGGGAGCAAGGTGGATAAATATGGAGGTTGCCTTGAGCATCCCTGAAGCATGGAGAGTAGGGTAAAAGATACATTGAAGCTCCTCCCTTTTCTGGCACCTACTTGATGGGCAGTACCAACAGGGCACGGGGAGGTAGGTCGCGGGCTTTTCAGGTGAGAATGCCAAGCACTTCAGCTGATGAATTAACCCAGAGCCCTCGTGTCCCAGATAACAGATAGACCCTATTATTTTGAGGGCAGAGGTTGAGCCTGCTGACTATGATCCCACTCCTGGTTTTGTACCATGAAAACTAACTGAGAAGGCCGCTGTGAAAAACAGCATCAGTTTCAACAAAGCTGCCTGCTTTTCAGTTCAGCAAGTGTGAAACATAACTGAGTGATACCAGTTTTGTGGGGGAGGGAATTACAAAACTGCCTGACAAACTGCCATGGATTTCACGAGGGGCCAGCCCAGCCTGCCCTTGGTGAAGTCCCCACTGAACTGCCTTGCTTTGGCCTCACCCACACAGCATATTCTACTGAGCTATTCTGTTCATTATTTCATTTTCCTGATATATCTCTTAATTTGCTTCATGGTTTTTACACATATGGAATCAAAACCTCATTGGTTTATGTATTCACAGGTCAGAGAAAAAGATGCTTGAATTTTCCCATGTGTTTCTACTTTTTTTTCTTTAGATATAGAAGCCTTTTGCTATGAAATACGGGATTCTCTTCAATTATTAACTGCTATCTGGTAACTTATTATACAAGATAAAATTAAATGACTGTTTAACCTTGGGCCATACACCAGCAGGAGTCATTTTGTGTGACACTATTTCACTCTGAATTCCCTTGTGCCAGGAGAAATCTTTGCGGTTTAAACTTTTTTCCTTTTTTTGAATTTTATTGTATTTATGCTCAGGAAAAAGACCGTCAAATGCAAAATACATTTCTCTGTCTCTCCTGGAAATTGAATTTGATCCTAGGAGTGCTAAAGTTCTCAAGCACAATGCCATTTCTGTGAATGTCAAGAAGCACAGCAGGCAAGCTCCTTGTTTAAGGAGGGACTATTTTCAGGTTTTAACCATTCAAAGCAATAGATGTAGTGGGAGATAAAAAGAATTAAGACCTCTGTCTTTCCAAACACCTGATTTCTCTTAATAACATGGAAATGAACAGTTTCATTGAAGAGGCCAAACAACATACACATAGTCACGTAGGTAGAAAGAAAATTATCTTCTAACACAAAAATATTTGGAGAAATCCATACAACTGATCACCCCACACATACTGAAGAATACAGACAAAGCTATCACTCAGTGCTCTGAGGCAGCATATCAACTTGTGCTAACCAGGTCACCTTTCTTTTTGGCTGCAATCTTTCCTTTTTTTAATATATCACATTAACACCTGACATCTGGTCCTGAAAAAAGCATCTCCACTGTCACATGTAATATCATAAACAAATATTATTTGTTCATGATATTACAGGAAAGACTGTAGTCCAGTAGATGACAGCAAAGGTATTTACTTTCTGTAGGATTTTTTTTAAGCAGTAACTGCTTCCATACAACGTAGATGTTGATACAGTCTCACCAATGCTCCTTATTTGTATAGTACCATTGGCTGGTTCAGGATCAACAAACTGGAGGCCTATCTGGAACCAGTCATTTCATTAGATTCATTCAAAGCAAGATCCCATATCCAGGCTCCAGTGGTCAGTAACATGCAGTGATGTTTCCCCAGTATAGCCTTCCAGTCTACAGTAACTGCTCCAGCTTCCTAACCATAAGCAGTATCATCCTGCTTAATAGTCTTTGACAGATTTTTCACTCCATACATTGCTCACATACTTTTTAAACCTGTCAGCATTCACAACAATTTATATCAATGGGTTTCATATGGTGCTAAACCCTTTTTTGTTTGCTTTGAACATTCCCCTTGATAACTAATTTGATGTCACATTCTGCAACACTGACTGGTATCCCCTAATCACCTCTACAGGCCACTCAGGACCTCAGCTGCCTCTTACACAACCGGGCTGCTAATTCCTAGCCACTCTGGTTCTTCTGTGTATGGAAACTGTTCTCTGACTTTGGTTGCCTGCAGCTGTTCTGTCCTCCCTGAGATGAGAGTGAACTCTGCAGTGTTCAAAACATGGATGTACCAAGGACTTACATAGTGACAGAACAGTGTATGCTGATGTGTTCTTTATTCCTCTACACTAAAACTGAATATTTCATTCATTTTTTTTTACTCCTCCTGAACCCCGAATCCAGAATAATGTTACAGAATTAGTTAATAAAACCTCCAAATCTCTACCCGAGTCCTAATAAATAGATCAGAATCAATGAAAGTTGATGTGTTTTTCCTGTTCATATCACCACACACTGAGGTCAAAAATACTCTGCTTGTGTACTGTACTACAGTATGCATCACATGAAGATCTGGTGTCAGATACTGTAAGTGTTTCAAAGTCTCTGCATGATCCAGTTTGGTTTGTTTGTTAGTCTGAAATATCAGTTCAAGTCTTCTCTCAGCTTCTAAGGTTCCTCCCAGAGGGCTGTTCAGTCCTTACACTAGATTGTCCTATGTACTTTATAAAAGGCTGGGCAGACTAGGTTAATGTTCAAGATGTTGGAACCGGCAAGAAGTCTCTTCTTAGCTCTTTCAGTGAAGGATCCATCCATCTCCCAAAAGATGTTCAACTGCTAACACAGTTGCATTTCACAGTGCTCTTGAGAGAAGCCAGTACACAACAAATGTGACATTAGTTTGTATATCTAATACTGAGGTAAGGCCATTTCCAAATAGCTGTTTTTTCTTACTGTAACACTAACCTTTTTCCATACTTTCCCACTTAGTTCCTTCACAGAACACAGGTATGCTTCATTTTAAAAAAATTGTTGGAGACGATAACACCAGGAAATAAAAAATTAACAGGAATAAACCTGCTAGAGATCTTATAACGTGTAACCCCTTAATTTTCCCTACCTCTGACCAAAATATTTATTTGTGAGGGTATAATTAGTTTCACCGTGTCAAAACCTTTTCTCTCAGCAATATTCCCATTACAGAGCATTGTCCTTTACCCTACATTTAACACAGGTGATGGAAGAGGATTCTAGTCAGTTCTATTCCCCAAGCCACAGAAGCTGTCCTTCCACAATAATCTCTTTATCAAACCACTAGATTGTTTTCTTGCTTAATATGACAGACATAATAAAATACTGGGAGCTTTGAGTTTCTTTCCAAAGTTCACAAGGTATGTTGGCTTGTATATACATGCTTTAATGACAAGAGCTAAAGCACACTGAAAAAATATGCAGCAGCATTGAAAGTGATCCAGGATGAGCAATACGATATTCAGCTTTACTAATTAGTGCAGAACATAGTTACTAAATTACCAATATCATTAACACATTGCATGCAACTTTGCATAATAGACTGTAAACTAACCACATTGTAATTCCCGAGTACAGATAAGCACATCTGATAGATGAGGAAGAAAATTTCCTTAGTCATAACAGGAGCCAACTCTTCTATTTTCCCTTCCCATCACATATTTTTAAGCAGATAACTACTGGACATGGATTTTTAATGGGTCTTTTTCAAACAGTTAGAGAATCTGCTATGAATATATGCAAAACAGAGTGAATACTCTGGATAACACATTAAAACCCAGGTCACACTTGGTCACTAATCATCTTTGTGTATGCAAAGGTCCACATCACGTGGAGGAGAGAAGATAAAAGCCTGACAGACTCCCAGCTACTTACCTTTTGTATCACATTACTTTTTTCAAACAAATTTGACAAGAAAGGGTATATAACCAAAAGAAAGAGAATATTGTAAATAAGAGAATGTTTTATATAATTTAAAAATTCAGGAATATCAAGATTTCTTTGGGTGACAGCAAAACAAAGCCTCTGCCC
The DNA here is from genome assembly GCA_025331215.1 of Actenoides lindsayi. Classification (NCBI taxonomy): domain Eukaryota; kingdom Metazoa; phylum Chordata; class Aves; order Coraciiformes; family Alcedinidae; genus Actenoides; species Actenoides lindsayi. Next base: position 179,996 of record WTSP01013033.1, read on the forward strand.
AGTTAGAGTCCTCTGTGGTGGCTGAACCACCAAAGCTGACACAATAACTCTTAATCTTTCTTTAAGTAGCCAAGAAGGTCCCATGAGCTTCCATGCACCATCATTTCCACAGCTGACCTACCCAGGTATTTATGTGGACAACATTACTTAGCCTAGGTACGGAGTTCCCCCCCTCTCCAAAACCCTCTTATAACATTTTGTGCTGAGATGCTTTAGGACTCCATTCCAGACAGCTGGCCCAGCTGCAGGTGAACTTGCCTGTCTTCCAAGAACACCATGGCAAAGGCTTTGCAGGACTAACAGCCCTTGAATGATTTAGTCTCGCTATAAGGTACACAAAAAGTGCCAGTCCACGTTACAGGCAAATCTGGGCTGAGACAGGCGTGCGCTTCAGAAAAGAAAAATTGAACTTAAACCACCTTGATATTTAAATCAAGAAACTCTTACAGAGATCCCAAAGGGACTAAGTCATAAATCTAGCTCAGCTCCAGGCTGGCAGTGCAATATTGATGTACTCTGACTAAAATGCACCTTGTGGGAAGCGTCCCCTCCTCTTTGACTTTGGCAAACATGGTGCATCTAGAAGACCTTTCACATCAGCATATATAACCTGAGGCAAAGGCTGGCAGTCACCCACTTTCTCAGTTCTAGTTAGATGCCAGAAAGCACTGGCTGAAAGCATTTTTGTCTCTTTGTACCTCCTTTGTCTCTCTCTGTCCCCTGCACTTTGCTTAGGACTGTAGTTTGTGATTTGCCTGAAGCAAGGTCTGTACCTGAACAGTCTAAGACATGGAGGCTCTTTAGTGTGGTGTCCTTTTCCAAATCCTCTTGCACATAATTAGTTGATATTTAAATACATTCAGTTGGAGTTGAGTATGTTGTCTGTAAACAATGTGAAGGGAGTGAAAGAGAGAGACAGTCAAGCCAAACAACTTGACATCCTGCCAGCCCAGCAGGCATCTGAAAGGAGTTTTCAATTTCACATCAACATTTTTGTTCCAAGAAAAAAAGAGAACTTGCACTCTATTTAAAAGCTGTTACAATTCCATATACTGCCTGAAAAGGAGCATACTTCACCTAAACTCCTCACATTTTATAAAAGAAGCAACCTATTGACACAAATTAGGAGCTATGATGTTCTTCCATTTCTACCCATCAACTCTTTCGGTCAAAAGGTTTTGTATATTTAAGTGAACTGGAAGAGATTCAAACCCGCCCTTTAACCTGGTGTGAAATGTGCTTCTAAGTTAGTGTATAAGTTTAAGCATATGATATTGTACCACAGACTCCTCACTTTTTATCCTTGACCACACGCTTTCATCTCTGTAAGTGATGCCTGTAAAATTTAGACTAATTTGCCAAATCTAATAACTATCCAAGGGTTATTTTTGTCTATGCTAATAAACTGAAAACATAAATATTAAAAAGTAATCATATCTCTATTTCATTTCCACCACTGTGCCAAGCTAGGTAAAACTACTGGGTTCCTGAATATATTTATGCAAAACAATTATATAGGTGTTTTCAAAATCTAGAATTTCCAGACATCTGGCATACCTTTGGGTTTTATCTCTTCCCCTTCTGCATGTTTTTTTTTCATCACTTCTTGAAGTCAAGTTGATCAAATACTCTAAAACATATTTTCATATTTTAAATAAAATAATTAGAGTTTAAACAAAAAAGCCTCCCAAATATTGTCCCAATAACACTGCTCTATTTTCCTAATGTGTTTTTTCTACAGGTAATATCTTCATAGATGAACAGGCACGAGAATTTTCTGCCCATTCTCCTTGCTGACCAGTCATTATCTGAACTTTAGAAGCCACGTAGACTTCAGCACGGTCCTGAATCTGAATTGATAAGCCTTGCTAATGAGGCAAGTATATTAGCTTGGGCTAATGTGTTTGTACTTGCACCCAGTCAGCTCAGCACACAAGCAGAGGAGCGTGTGAGCCTTTCTTTGGTAGACATATCCATTGCATTCTACAAAAACAGTACCTGTAACCTGCAGGCAACTCTGCAATGAGATAGCAGCAATACCTGTCAAAACACAGGCTGAACATTCAGCATCCACAAATACTCCCAGGGAAATAAGAAGGGCTATAAGAATGTAAGACTGGCTCATCCTCAAGAGTACAGTTAATCCAGGTACATGCAATAGTATCCCACAGTCCCTACCAGAGTTCACTTAAAGCATTTTCTTAGATGGTTTTTATGGACTTTGAAAGTGCTCCAGGTACTCCACTCAACTTAGCAGCTTTGAAATTTTATGGTCTCAGTGTGGCATACACCACAGAGCAAGCAGCTGGGTTTTCAAACAGGTTCTCCTAATCTTTCACACTCTCCCTTTTTAAGGCTGTTTTTTACCCAGGAACTCACAAACACTTCTTTACAACCGAGTCTCCCCCATCTCAGGCTTGGCCATAGCCAAGCTCAGACTCAAATATATATATATATATATAGGCAAAATACAGGCAAATGTATATATATAAATACAGGCAAAAATGTATATATATAAATACAAGCAAAACTGACAGGTTTGAGGAAAGGATTTGGGGAGAAGCAGAATGGAGAGCCAGACCTTCCTAGATATAGCCCAAGGTGTAACCAGAGCTCTCTCTCTGGGCAGGCTTTCTGCACTGTTTTTCCCCTCTGTTCTTCAGTTTGCCAAAGAGCTAAGGGCCCAAAGAACATCCTCGGCATCATTCCCCAAATCATTTGCTACAACAGCATCGGTACAGCAACATACTCTCAGCCCTGATTCACGCCCCTCAGATGTCCCACATTTTGCAGGATGTCAGTCATGTTAACGCCAGTATACAGTTAACGCAAACATTAAGCCCTTTTATTGACTCAAGTTATTTACTAAAAATAAAGAATCATTAGTCTGAGATTACAAAGAGTTATTTCTATGAGTGAGGTCTACAGCGTGTTAAGATTTTGTCTCTCTGACTGGAGTTTTTCCTCCACAGGAATGCTTTCCCAGTTACATGGTACAATTACACTGGCGTAGTTAGACCTCTGTAGTTATATCAGAATTACTACTTCCTCCCTGTGGTAACTCTTACTTCAGAATAAGGATGGGGTTTTATCTTTTAACTACTTCCAACTACTACATAGGATAAACAGACAACCAAAGCAAAAGGTGTTCTTGTATCAGATTAATAGTGCCCAGACACAAGACAAGATCCACACCACTCCCTCGGTTTCTTTGCACACTATATTCAATCTAAACATGATTCCATTGCGGATTAGTCGCTTGCTGCCGTTGCATCGCACACCTTTTTCCCAGCCGCTGGAGAAAAATCCTCCCAGGAGTTCAGACCCTGCTATGCACACGCAGTGAGGCCCTGTGCTCGCTGTGAAGGGCCTTTTTATCCCCCCAGCAGCCCCCCTCACATTGCAAAATGTCTTGCTCCAGAAGCTGCCCTGTCCGAGTTACAGTAAAGAGAGCATTTTCTGTAGAAGAGGGAGCTACTGCGGGACTCTTTACCTGCCCAGACCTAGACTGGAGCTGATCTGCATTTGCCAAAGCAACGCTGAGGTTTCAGTGTGCCCTAACGAGAGGCACCCCAAGCAGCCTGCCCACTGTCTGCCAGCCAGGCGGGCACAGAGAGGCACTGCCGGCTCTGGAGCCGCAGCAGCAGCAGCAGCGGTGATCTACAGCTCTGGAGAGGTGTTCAGCCTCAGGCCACTGGATTAGGCTGTCTCATCCTCTCACGGTAACAGGGCAGTAACGCAGAGGCGATTACACCGATACAACCTGAGCTGAGATGATTGAGCCACAACTTCCCCTCACAACGCCACGGGGAAGGAGAAGGTCCAAAAGGTGGCTGAGATGCCTTGCCCTAAGCTGGGAGGGGCTGGGAGAGCTGCAGAGGTGGTGTGCTCAGCTCCCTCGAGGGAAGGTGCGTCTGCGATCACTCATCAAGAGGTTCCAAACCAATTAAGAAGAGACGCTCACAGGCTACATTGTACTTTCCTTTTATTATTTTTTTTTCCTCTCCAAGTAAATTGTTGGGCCACCATATCAATGAACCAGCACCTCTTCTCCAGAACCGCATGCGGGAGTTTACATATTAAAAAAACCAAACCCACCAAACAAAACAAACCCCACAGATTTCCAGTGGATGTTTTTCACTGGCAGGTGCCCATCCCACAGTTCTCGTTCACAGATGACTCCAAAATTATTACATCTGTGTAAAACTCCTCAGAAACCATTTTCCCAGTACAAAATGTCATTTCACAAAAAACACTCCCCCTTTTTTTTTTTTTTTCTAGCAGCATACTCTATTTGTTAACATTCAGTGATGGGAACTCTCAAAAGAAATTTTTCTGCATTCATTTAATTTTAAAATTTCACTTCAAAGAAAATGTCTTATACAGAAATTTCCTGGCTTTTTTTTCTTTTTTTAAACAGGAAGGGCAGCAAAAAACCCTCAACTTTCTAATAGTATCAGTTACTTGTTTGAACTTGTCATAGGAAAAACACTAGGAAAAAGACAACACTGTGACTGTGTTTGGTTTATGTTACAAGTTAATATGCTATTAAAATGTTTAGGTCTTATTATGCACTTTAAAAATGTTAGCGCTTAATGTACCCTGATTGGGGCTTAACAAGCCCTTTAAAATGTTACAATGTTAAACCACCAAATCACATTGTCTCTAGGGAGTAAGAGGCTTAAAAAAAATCTTCTGTTCTTCACAACCTAACCCTTACATTAATAAAAACAAAATCCAGTCATAATGAGTTTATATCATATATCAGAATGTTTTGACATCCTTAATGACTGGGAGTTAAAAAGTTGGCTTAACTCTGTGTGCTAGTGTGTGCTTGTTTGAGTGTAGGAGTTAAGGTTAGTGGTTTTCTGAAAGCCTTAAATAACAGAGATAATGGAGATGAACATCACGCGTTTTTGCCATAACTGGTGTCTGGAATCCTATTGCCTAATTTAAAGGGCCAGTTATGTGACTGTGAATAATTGAGAAAATATCCATTTATCCTCACAGCTGTGATGCAGTGGGAAGAACCCTGGGGTAGCGACGCTGGCAGTCAGACCCGGTCAGAACCCACCGCTGGGCACAGAGGTGCAGATTTCCACACCAGGTACAGAAGAGTGCCCGCAGTGCCGGGCAGGGGATGACAGCACTGACTAACAAACCTGGGCCAGACTCTGCTACCCTGCTCAAAGCAATCACTCTCACATGCCAGCAGGAGTCTCGCAATGTCACTGGTGGTCATGGATTCCCAGTATTAGACAGCTCTTACAGTCACAGTTTCATAATAAACAGGTTTTATTACTATTCCTCACTTGGGAAAAAAACCTCTGCAGCAAAGGACAGCTATCACAAACTCCAACATAATGTGACAAACAATTAACAGAATAACAATGTTGACTCCACAACACAGACGCACGTGATAAAATAATTGCAAAGCACAAGATTCTAATTGGGGGAGGAATGGTTCTGGTCTGTTCACCAACAGACACCTGGCGCTCAGCGGACGTCCCCTGCCTATAGCTGTGCACAAAACATTACGACAGTAAACAGGATAGGCTTGCTTCTTTGTTCTGCTTTTCTAATTTAAATGTATGTTACCCTCTGGAGTTTGAATGATCACTCAAGCAAAATGTATTCACTTCAGTAAATGCCCAGCTTTCTTGAAAACTATAAGTTTGGGAGACGTCCAACCGCAACAAAACAAACCCACACGACTTATCTAGCTAATTACAGAGTGTGAACAGTGAATTTTAAAGTAATAGCCACGGCAGATAGTTCTCGAGTTTGAAATATGCTTGCACGCCCTGTTCATCAAATAATTCCAAATAGATAATTCAGCAAAATGCCCAATCTTCATGGATAATTAACAGAAAAAGTGTCCTAATTAGCTCGATAAACTGTTTGCTGCAATTAACTCCACTAAGCTTTAAAGGGCCATTCTTCACGGACAAAGTTTTCAAGAGGACTTTTAAAGTATCACTGAGTATTTTCCAGTGACGTGGGATGTGTTTTCGAGCTGACTACTGTCACAAATTGGATCATTTCAAGACGTAGAAAGCACTGATGGCTCCCCACACTATTTTCTCATCTCAGATGGCTGAAGGTTATGTTATCAACCTAACGTGGGCACGCCTCTGTGCTAATATGCCACCCTGCTATATTCAAGCCCATAGTGTTTACTTAGTCCTCACTAAACTGGATCAGAATTTCTTGCTAGATAACATGACACTAATTTCTCTTGCCTTTGGTTTTACTTGTTTACCAACATCAGTCTATTGTGAAATAAACAAGGAAAATATTCAAAGGCTTAAAAAGTTATTTCCCTTTCTCTTGAACTTTCATGTTCTGTTAATTTTAAATATGTGGTAAATAGATTTTTTTTATTTTCCATATTAATTTCCCCACGTTCCTTTGTATTAAAATAACTAACGCAGAAAAATTATTCCATCTGCTCTGCACTCAGTTGTTTAAGCTGTCAGAGATGCTGGACTCTGTGCAGAGAGTAAATGGAGTGCTCCAGAGCTACTCTTCCCTGCCCAAATTTTCTCCAACCTCAAGCACCCAAAATCACAAGGTTAGAGTAAAACTAATTATTATTAATCAAACTTATTATTAATCAAGTAATCTAGACACAAAAAAGACCAATGCTTTATCTTCCGTTCTATTTTCTTTCTAGGGTCCAAACTTTTCTATTACACACATGGCAGGTTTTCAAAGTCTGCTGCTTAATAATTACAGCTTAATACTTGTGTTTGAGAGAGAGAAAACACAGAGAGAGGGAGAGAGCAATAGGGGAGAAAGAGAGAGACAGGGAGAAAGCCATGGGATTGCTGACTCAGCAGGCATTCCTTCCCCAGGAGGGGACTGGGGTACCAAGGCCAGAGAGGGGTGCCTGGGCCAGCACCAGGCAGCGAGGTCAGCCTCGCGCTTTCCCATTTTTTGGGGACATGTGGCAGTGGGAGGTGCCCAAGCACAAGGCCCACGCCTGGGGCCAACAGCTCCCCAGGACAGCCCATGGGCAGATGTTCTGCACAATTGCCTGCACATTTCCCCTCGGTGGGCCCATAAAACACCCCAGCCGTCTCCCTTCTTTCTTTTGTGTTTCTCTCTAACCCATTAACTTATTTCAACAAACAGGGATTTTTTTAATTCTTTTTTTTTTTTTTTGTCCTGTGTCAGCCCAGTCCGAGCGCTGCAGTGACAACCAACCAAGGCAGAAGCTTCGCAGGGATGAGTTAGTGAAGAGGCACAGGGCAGGAGGGCTTAGCAGTGTGGACACACTCTTCTAGCTGGACCTCACAAGCTGCTTTCCATCTTCCTTTGCTGGAAGGGGGTTGGTGTGAGCGCACTTTGCTACACACACATTTCACCCTGTGCCTGGGACACTTACTGAAGCTGGCAGCAAGTTACAAGCATAGGAGCTTGCAAACCCAGCCGCTGCCCTGCTGCAGAGTGCCACTGCCCTGCTTTCCCGCAGTGCAGCAGAGAAGCAGCTTTTACTGCAGCGGAGAAACTATTAAATTCAGATCCTGTTAATATTCCTTAATAGGCGAAAGGCAGAAGAGTGGGGGAAGAGAGCAAACAATACGTAATAGTGTTTAAATTATAGTAAAGTACATTAACAATAAATACTCCCCTGTCAAGAATATGTCATGTAATTATATTTACTGCACTGAACAGAGGTAACCAATGTTTTGAGAGGGTGGTTTTGCACTCCCAAGATGACTTTCCTTCAGGGACAGCATATGTGAATAATCAGGCAGACATGGGCCATCAGCTGTCAGAAAGCTCCTCCAGCACAGTCTGCCAGCTGTGATGACTAGAAAGTTAGCTCCCTCTCCTGGATTAGACCCGAAAGTTAACTTACATTGCACTGTTCTTAACCAGGGCTCAGGCATTCTTCAACACCTTTATTCTTTTTCTCCCTAGTCCTAGAACCTCAGTCAAGGGAAATCTATGCTTCCTGAAGAACTGGGATGTGCAGAGATACAGCATTATCACCTAAGCAATGACAACAATCTCACTGCCAAACTTATTGAGACCTTTGTTAAATTGCTGTACAGCTGTAGGATGCAGAATACAGATCTGCAGAAGCCAAGCAGTGTGACCTTCTGTCACAAAGTGCCAGGATCCATAAAAATGTCACCGCAAACCAGACATCTCTCGGGGTTTTGACACTGTCCCTCAGCCCTTCTGCAAGTAAGAGGACCACTGCTCAGAGTAGGAATTTGTCCTGGACAGAGTGCACATAAGGACAGAAGGACTTACTGCCTGAGCTGAGAATTCAGGAACTAAGGCTGAGGCAGAGACAGACAGCAGATCATAAGAAGAAATTTTACCAGGGTTTTGAGTGTTTTTACTAAGGACCTTTGCAAAAAGGTTGAAATATAGCACAGTTTTCACAGTTTCCAGATCACGTGGGAGCACAAAGCCCTTCTATTTAAAGAGTGATAGCTTCAGTTTGGAAATCACAGAAGCTTGGAAAGCTGAGATGCAGCTAGGAGAAGAATGAAAACATAGGTGTTTGTAGCTCACTTACCATTTGGGATCTGATCAGATTCCCATAATATCAATGGCAAAGTAACTAAGAAGTTCCCTTTGTTTTAAATGCAGGGCTTAAAATAGCTGTATGAAACTGCCCATACAAAAATTTAAATAAAGTAGACATTATCAACTTTGAACAGTACCCTTCAGAGATAAACACGCACTACTTATAAATGAGAAAACAAGGCAGAAAACCCAAATGCAAAATTAAAAGCACACGGGACAAACAATTTGTCCAAACAGGAAACCATTAGGATTATAGCTCAGACTTTTCAACTACTCTCTCTGCTTTCACTACAAAAAGAGCCATCCTAAAAGGAGACGTTTTAAAAAACAGTGACAAGAAAGAGACATATCTATGGACAATTCAACTTCCTCTAGGTTGGAACCACCTCCTACAAGAGGCTCGCTCTTTCTACTGAGGAGTCGACTGCCTTCCAGCTCAGACACTCCAGCTAGGTAGTGAGAGCACGTGAAGCACAGTATTGCCAAAGAGTCTGAGAGCAAGTACGGGAATCCACGCCATAATAGGAGAGATTATCCACTACTGTATCTTACTAGCTGCATAAGAAAAACAATCTCGTTATCCCCACTCAAAAGCTTTGGACTTTATATTACTATTATAAGTAGATACTCATAGATAGGCACAGAGTTGTCTCCAGGGGCATTGGGGCTGTATAAACACGGAGCGAGCGAAGGTTACTCTAGTTCAATTGCTCAGATAGGATGAGCTCCTTAAAAAAAACTGTGAACCTCTGTTGTTGAACTTGGATACTCTTGAGCATCTCTCTCACAAAGCTTTTCAATCACAGATTTGGGGCCGGTTTGAATAAAGTCCATTACTCTGATGTTTCAATGAGTGAGAGAGTCCCTTACTGACTGGCAGCCTTTCACAACGTGGGTGAGGTGCAAATGGGATAGGCAGTGTCATGGAAAATGCTGCATTGCCCTTCACTCCAGTTCTGTCAGTCTGGAAGACCTTCATAAGAGTCAAGATATATCCAAGAAGTTTTAATAAAAGTAAATAAAAATCTATTTTAAACCAGAATATCTACCCAGAGGTTTCACTGTCAAAATTGTCTCTTCCTATTTAGTTAAATAAAACCACCACCACCCAAAAAAAAAAAAAAAAAGATTAAAAAAAAAAAAAAGACGCTTCTACAACAAGGACACAACAACAGAACATTTCACCAACACCATACATTTCAGATAATATTTTCAGGATACCATACTGAAATACTCTCATAAAATAAAATACTCTATCCAAACCCCACACAAATGAGTAGTTAGGCTAGGGCTAGCTGGCTAATATTAGCATTAGATAAGTTATAAAAATGTGCTCTCCTCGAAATAGCAAAACATCCCACAGGGAACAGCCATCTCACCCACAAAAAGGTGCAACATTTGCTGCCTCCTGAGCATATCAACAACTGTCGATTTTCACTCTGGGGATCTGGATGAAGTTTAGCTATAGCAGGAGACCAGCTGAGTCACTAGAATGCTTCCCACCTTTCAACTCAAATTGCACAGGACTCATTAGCTTTGATAAACACTAAGGAGGAAAAGGGACAGGAACGACTAGCAGCAGCCCTGATCACTAGGTAGGAATTCTGCCAAGAAAGGAAGAATAATGCCTGGATAATGAAGCACATAGATACAGAAGAGATACACACATACTGGGAACCTTGCATTAAAAGTCTTGATTAATATCTGTGACATGTATGTATGTCCTGAGAGACACACATATTTTGAAGCAAAAGGAAGACTCAAGTTTTTCTAAACTAGGTTCTCCCGGCTCTCTGCACAACGGTATCTGTAAAGGAATCTCAGGAATAGTAGAGCATGGAGCACAGAACCTCTCCTAGGACTCAAGCTAATGACATCATTTCTATATCAGGACGAATCTAAGTTGCCAGAAATTATTTTGGCTCCTTCAACTTCTACAGAACTCCTGGGGAATTAAATATTCCCAAATCATAGTTTTGTAAAAACTGTACCTTAAATTTGGCTCTATTTATGTCTCAATACTGTACAATCTGGCAGCATTTAAACACAGATGGTTTCTGCTGAGTGCACAGTAGTAACTGACAATACAACTGGTCTTTTATTCTGAGTATTGGGCATGAGAATGCACAAGCTTGTATAGTGTTCCAGAGTTGTAATATTACACATCTTGAAGATTTACTATAATTCCTATTGATAGGAACAAAAAAAAAATTCTTTCTGAATGAAATGTTGCAAGTTAGCAAAGACTTTTCTTCTTTGCTGCATAATCTGATTCCTGTTTAACCTCCACATTAATATGAACTGTGACAGCTGTATTAAGAAATGCCCACAAAAAGTAGCAGCTTTACAAACTCACAAGTTCCTGCAGTGACTGTTGAACTTTTCAGTCAACGTAACTTAAAATAAAACCAAACAGTTTCTTTTAGTTTTCACTCATGAGATGTGTATATTTATGCTTGCCTTTTGCAAATACTTAAAAGAAGGAAGGAAGGGCAGAAGGAAGGATGTAAAGAAGGACGGACGGAAGCCATGTCCATTATACCAAGTGTTTCCCATAAATGTTTCATTGCCAATATTTTTGTCGCTAGTCCCCGTGGAAACCAATACAGGGCTTTCAAATCTGTTTCTTAGAAAGGACTGCACTAGTCCTTTCTGATCTTTCAGTCTGTGGAATTTCAGTCATTGCTGAGATGTTCTGACGCTCAATTATGTGATCTAAACAGGGGTCAAATTTGATAGTGCTATGTTAAAATAACACTTTAAAAATACTATATACATACTAGTAAGAATTTGGCAAAAAAAGACAAAAAAATCAGTTAAATAATTTAAATATAATAAGAGCAACTAATAATATTGTAATGGAAAAGAAAATACCAGAGAGAAATAAAACACAAGAAAGACAAGCAATACAAATTA
>WTSP01013034.1:17246-51374 GCA_025331215.1 Actenoides lindsayi
AATCAATACATAAATTATATAATATATGCAATAATAGAAATAATTATGATAACATGTTAGTAATATTTAAATACTATTATTAATAATAGTAATATTAAGATTATCTGACCATGTAAATATTACATGAAACCTTATATTAAATTCTCTTATATAACATGCCTGAGTGCACCTGCTCTAGGTGCACCTGCTTTGGCAGAGGGGTTGGACTAGGTGATCTCCAGAGGTCCCTTCAAACCTCTGCCATTCTGTGATTCTCTGATTCTTTGATATTTAAAGATCAGCACTTTAAAACATGGGTTTACTCTTTGCTCTACTGTGAATTTTCTAGGTGACTTTAGGTAAATAACTTCTGGTCCACATTCTTGGATGCTGATAGTTAAATCAAAAGCTGAATTTAAGATGTGTTTGTTGCTCCCAAATTCAGTAGGACACTTGGTAATATAAAAGAAAAGACCACTTAAATGATGGCTAAATATGCATATGGGTGTCACTTTTAAATGATCAGCTTTACATCTCTGTGGTTTACTTTCATTAGCTAAAAAATGTCATAATAGTACTTATAGCACAATATAAATACGTAGGTTGTTTTCAGTAATATTTATAAACTGCCTTAAATTATATAGAAGAGTTATGTAAAAATAGATAAACAGCCATATCCTGCAAATCATACTGATCCCATTCCCCTGGTACTTGTTACTTCCCTGGTGCTAGCCTGGTTCTGGTTATCTAACATACTTGGTCATGGTTACCTTTTCTAGAACAGTCTGTTGAGAAAAATAATGGAGTAGCACTGGAATAGGCCTAAACAACTTTACTGCTCTGAAACATAACTGACTTATCATTCTAAAGATAATTCTGAATTTTGAAATTTTAGGATATCAATCAGTTTACCTCTATTAAAACTCACAAGAGGACTGTTCTTGCTTATATGAACATTGTGATAACTGTAGCTCAGCAACATTTTCTCAAGGCAGTACTGTGATCTCTGATAATTGATCTTGAACAGATATAGGTGTGGAGATTTAGGATGTTGTCACTACAGTTGTCAAGCTTGCTTTTCTGCTAGAGGAGACTATGTACACAACAGGGCATAAAAATGAATGGATTCAGCTTTTCTGATTTATGGTCTTAGTAGCTGAACACAAACTGGCTCCTCCTGCTGAAGTCTGATAGAGCTTGCCAGTCAAAGCATGAGATCCTAGCCTCAAATACCATGAGAAAAATCAACATCAGTCTGGCTTTGTAAAGAGTAAGAGTGACATGATCAGTCATCATGAACCATTAAGGCCTAATTTATCTGTGAAGCAGTCCTGTAGGATTCCTGGCAGGAACCTATGTCATGCACTGACAATGCAGATGTAGCAGGCATAACTTTGGTACCCTGGGAACACTTCTGTATTTGGGATGCTAAAATGTTATTGTTTACAGTATGAGTGCTTAAGGTATACTAAGCACTGTAATTGAACCACCCTGGTTTGACAATTAGGCTCACAGTAAAACAATTTATAAATAGTGAAAAGAACTCATGTTATCTTCTGTTTCATGCAGTAATCTAGATATGCTTACAATGAACCTTAAAACCGTTACAAATAATGAGCCACTATACTCTCTCATTTCTGTGCAATGAAACCAAGATAAATGTATTAATTTTCTTTTGCCAGTGCCTCCAAAATCAAGCATAGACAAATTATCTCTAAATCTGCCTCCAAATGCATTCTGGATACTCTGGGTTTTTTACAGTATAATTGAACCATAACTTCCAAGCAATAAAATATAAAATGAACGGGATTTTTGAAAGAGTTCTCTCACAGGCCAAACTGCCACAGATTACGGGCTGGCAGGTGTGAGCTCATAGGCAGGTTTGCATCAGACAGTTATAAGATGATTGCTTTTGTGTTTTCATTTGAAACTAGATTCACAGAGATACAAGTGGTGTCATTCCTAATTAATCAGGCTGCTTTACTTAGGCCAAGGAGATTGTTAGAAAAATTATTAACCACATTGACTGGATTAGCACAAAAAGCCCTCTTGCTATACAGACAAAACTCTTGGAGCTGTTGTAATATGTAGCCAACTTATGAAATTTGCTTCTGATGGTACAGTGGATGTTTGCATGACATGCATATCAACATGCTTTACTGATTTTGTTTCATGTATTGCACAAATCTTTGAAAGTATGCATTGACCTAGTGCTATCTCATAGCATCATACCTATTGGGTGGATTAAGAAAATTAACTTATGTTGAGAACACAAAGTTAACTTCAAAAACATGATTAACACACACAAATATTGAGGAGCTTCTAATAACTTAAGCATGTCATATATAGTAGTACAATGCAGTAGACATTATGTAAACCTGCTGCCTGAAAGCTGTATATATTTCGTATCTTTTTCACAACATAATTTCTTACACCATGACATAATTTTTTAATGTAAAGGAACTGTTACCACATATTTCACATATACAGCCTGCAAGTTAACAATGCAGACTCATCAGTCAGCAACAATGTGAGGTTTTGTATGCCAAACCATTATAAGGCAAAGTTAGTTCTGCGGTCCCCTTATCCAAAGTCTCCATGCTTGTGATTTTCCAGGTCTCTAATTCTTATATGCTGTACTTAACTGTCAGTTAAGAAGGCTTAATTTTCAGTATATTGGTGAAAAAAATCTTTTTGTTTAAATCTCTGTATTTCTGACTCATAACAAAGGAAACCTACTACCATGTGCACTTTTAATAAGTCTTTGTTTAAGTAAGTGGTTATAAAGTGATCATGTCTGAGTGTGTCGCTTAATTATTGTTACTCTGGAGTAATTTATTCATAAAAATTCAGAAATAGCAACTCCTATGTCTCATTCTTGCATTTACATATTAATCTTCTTTTTTTAAATCAGTAGGCAAAGAAAAAGTAAAACAAAAAAAAAAATTTGCCATTTATTCTTCATAGATTTTGCCACAAAAATTTCAGATTTTTAGAGTGAAAGAGTATTTCTTGATACTTTTGGATTGATCAAGTTTGAAGTCTATGCTTACTTTTCTAATCAAAGTATAGATCGTATATCAGGCCATGCAATAATATAAATTTTTTAAGGTATATATTCAGTATGTATTAGAGCTTAAATTCAGCATGTATTAAAACTTTGACTGCTCTGCTATTGAAAGTCACAACTTTAGCTTGAAATCCAGTCATTGCTAAGGAGTTTCTTCCTTAAATAACAAGTTTTAATTGCAGTAAACTTAAGCTGTAATAGTATTTCATTTTAATAGGAAGTTATTTTGGAAAATACCATATTATTATGGTTTTCCTATTCTGGGATGCTTTCTATCATGTGGCAGATGACTTAGTGTGTTCTGTGCAGTCTTAGAAGACATGCCCAAATACTTAGAGTTCTCAGAAATGTGGTGAACTGACCTAGTATTAACTAGTATTCTAGTAAACCCAGCCTATTTGCAAATGTTAAACTAACTTGAACCCTGACCACATTTTCATATCATGTGTTTTCATTTCATCTGGAAAAGCCTGTTCAGTCTAAAGGTTGTTCTTTGGTATACAAAGATTTTACAGCAGTCAAGAAGAGAAAAGATTCCTTTTTCACTTTTAATTCCAACAACAGGAGAATTTTGTACATGAGATATAGCATGTGTAGCTGTAAGGCATACTTCATTATTCCTTTTATACTTACATTTCTCCCCCTACACCAATAAAAAATGCAAGGCCTGCTAGTGTTCGCATTCCTTTGTGAGCACCTATTCCTCCCACAGCATCATGGAAAAGACTCTTCATTCCCTAGAACTTAACAGAAAACAACTAGCTCTCTGTAGAAAACAACCAACTTGCCTCATCATTTCATTATATCCTGATGCAACAGGAAAAGAATCAAAATTTTCCTCTTGAGTTTTGACTTGTGCAAAGCTAAGTAGTTGGGAAATGCTCACACAGATGTTGATATTTCTTGGCAAAGTGCAGTCTGAGCACCTGTGAGGATGTCAGTGTTATGAGAGCCAGGTAGTGCATTTTATTTGGAAATGTGTGGGCCAATTCCCACTATGTTTGCCTGTGTGGCTCTTAGAAAACAGCTTCTTCTGGAAGATGGTGCTTTTTTGGCAGTAACTTTTCTTCTGCAAAAGTTGTTTTGCAGTTCATGAAAATGCATATCAGTGTATATCACTGAGACTGAGATGCTTGCCTGGATTTATATCTGGATTGGGAACATGAAAGGTTTTATTTATATTTGTATATTTTTGTGAAGTGGAGAATATGGGTAGAAGTCTCATGGAAAAGCCTGTTACAAGCTTCATGCTCTGTTCAGTAAGATGGAGAGGCTGTTCCTTTTATGCGTCAGGAGACAGAGGAGCTTGAAGACTCCAGTATCTGTGGAGAACATCAGAGATCACTATTCTTCTTTTTCAAACAAGTCTGAAGTAAAAGTGTGCTTCCCTGGAATGTAATCTCTTCCATTCCCTGAGGCAATAGAGGTTTGTTGTACCTTCATAGGAGTTTCTGTCTAAAAAATACTGTATTATTTTAAACATGAAGAAGCTGATTTTTGTTTGCTTAGTTTTCAAAACACTGAAACAAATTCACCTTAATGTTAACAGACTGAAGTAGGCAGAGCTTCAGGCATTTACATCAAGGCTCTTTGGGAAATTCTGAAAATATATTTAGAGGAATATATTGGGCATGAAGTGCTTATCTCTCACTGGCTATCTGTGGTTTTACTCAGAAAGTCTTCTTGTCTGAAAGTATCCTTGAGAAATCTTCATATAGTGTTACTGTGATATATTGTGAATGTAATACATTTCTTTCTATTTTCTAGATGCCCATCATAAATACCAGCACGGGGATAAAGAGAGAGGAAAGGTTGATTAGTAAAGTATTCTAAGTTGATCAGACATGAGTGCGACCTCACAAATGGATGTAGCTGAGTATTAGCAAAGCTACAGTGCTACAGAATGTGACTGGAATTAGGGCATCAGTCTCACTGAAAACTTCCCAGGATTTCCATTTCAAAGAACTTCATTGTTTCATTACTCCATTTAGAGGTATGTAATTACCAGCAGACAGCACATATTTATAATATTTAAATGTGCTTTCTATAGAAAATAGGAAAAATGAGGTTTAAAGTGAGGTGCAGAAGGCAAGTACTTTAAATCACTATAATAGGTGGGGTGAAGCCTAATGTAATCAAACTTAATAAAAGGAAAGCTGAGGGCAAGAGCACAACCCATTCCCTATTCTGTTTTTAAGCACTTCTTACAGTTCAGTCAGTAGTCATTCCCATCTACTGTGGGAGTCAGTGCTCAGTGGCTATTGCAGTCACTCACAACATAGGTGTCACTGATGGTGATGATCACTGCTCAGCTTTCAGCAGTGGCAGGTTCAGCTTGGACCTAACTGGAACTGGCTTTGTCCAACATGGGGACAGCTCCTGGTGACTTCTCAGAGGCCACCTCTTCAGACCCACTGCTATCAAAACCCTGCCATCTAAACCCAATATACAGAACTTACTTCCATACAATTTCATGAGCTAAGAAATTAAGATAGAGGGGTTGAGAATCCAGTAGATTTTTTTTTATGGTTAAGCTCCCAATTTTTAATCCCCATTAAATCCCTGACATTTTATCTTGTGAATTTTTTTTTTTTGTGATTGTTAATATCTTTAACGGTTATTTGCCCTTCTCCTGTAGTTTGTCTTGTGCACATTTATTTCTCTGTCCATAATATTAGCTGCTAGTTACTTAGTGTAAACTCTGTGAAACCTAGAAGGTTATTTTATACATCTGCGGCTGAGTTTATGAAGGTGATTGGCTTGCTTATGAGTGAGAAGTAGGAAATTGCTCTCCTAATGTAAAGTATTATCAAATGGCCATTTACAAACTGTGGAAATATACATTTTAATTTAATTTTCTAATGATAATAATGAATGATAAGGAGAAAACTTAATTAATTTCACAAGTGTGCAAATGTTAAGTGGTGGAGAAATATTCAGAAAATGTGTTTAAGGGACATATATACATTCCAAGCCCCATTTTAAAATTATATTGGGGTGTTCTCACTATACTTGTTCCTAGGCTTTACTTAGTGGGTCATTTATTTCTCAGATATTTCAGTGCCTATATACTTATGCATGGGGAAAAACATGGATAGAAATGGTATTCAGATGAATGAATTAGATACTGTATTTATCTTCACTGGTGATTCAAATCCACCTGGGAATGCCTATTAGAGAGAAATGCTTATGTCATGTTATTGTGAGCTTTAGAACCTGCCAGGTGTGCGCATTTTGTTCTGTCACTAATAAGTAAAATAGACTGCAATGTCTGAAATTTTGGCTACAGAAGCAAGCTACTGTAAGATAAGCTTTTGAGTAGATACAGCTAAGAGATTGCCTCGGTTTAGGGTCAAGGCTGCTCCTCAGACCTATAACAGATGCTCTCTGTTAACCTCCCTCCTTCCCCAAAGGGGAAGAGAAAGAGAATGAGGGAGAGAGACTTATTGATTAGAAAAGGAAACCAGAACAGCTTTAATGAAAATGAAAATAATAATAATAAAAATGTAATATATACAAATATATACAAAAACAATATCAAGCCCAACAGCCCCCCCCTCAGTGGCAATTACATCACTGTCACCACTGATACTGTGAAACAGGCACCAGGAGAGTCCCAGACTGGGCTCAGCAGCAAACAGGAGCTGTGTTCAGGAGCTGGATTCTGGTACTGGGTTCAGGAACACACAGATGGGGATCAAAGGCAGAATGAACAGAGTCCTCCTGGCATGCCAGCCAAGGAAGAAACAAGAAGAGAACCCAAGCTGATCTGAGCAGGGTCCAACAAAGTGGGGTGAGACCCTCATGATTGCTCAGCTTTATGCTGAACATGATGTATATGGGATGGAATCCCTTGTTGGTCATTTTAGGGTCGCCTGTCCTGTTCACTCCTCCATGCAGGTGTGGTGTGGCCTTTTACATTCTGCACCCCCAACACAGAACACAAGATCCAGCAGTGGCCTTGGTCTGCACACTGATCCTTGGTACTGACTCTAAACATGGGGTGTTATCACTGCTAGAAGCAGACCCTGTCTGTGAGAACAGGCTGCTAACTTCAGAAAGTGCAGTTAGTTCGAAGAACTGAGCTGAAAAACAAAATCCCTGAACAGAATTAGTTCTGTTCTCACTCTAACCAGGACAGAGACGATGGCTCCTATTGTGCATGATTTTATCACAAAGAACTGCGTAACTTATGGTGAGATAAGTCCCTTTTATTTATGCATAAGCTATCTTGCAGTTAATATTAGGGAACAGAGCTCATGTGAGTAATTCACACTCAGTGGCTAATGTTTAAGTTTCCAGCTTAGCTGTAGCCATGATAATGTCCTCACAGAATCACAGTAATTTCTTTGTTTAACCAAATCAATGTTTCTTCCCCAGTCTCCTTTAGGTCCAATTACCTCTTTCCCTCTTCCCTGTGACATCGTTGTTGCCTCCATTTATGTCTTCTATTTATGTCACACAGCAACAAATGTACATACCCTCCCTGTCTCCTTCTGGGGAAAAAAAAATAAAGAAATCATTACCTCATTAATCGTGTCTGGTAATTGTATTGTTCTAGGACATTGAACATACAATGCTTTCCATTGGAGAATGCAGAACAATACAGTATGAAACTGAAATCTAAAAGAAACAGGAAGTTAGTTGTTTTGATGCTACTCTCCTGTGAACTCCACCCTGCCTGTAATGCTCACCCAGGATGCAGTATCCATTTATTAGAGAATCTGTTACACTGAGTCTTCATTAAAATACTTTTTTTAAAAAGGATTTTCTCTGAAACAGTGTTGCTAAGTATCTCACTTGCAGTGTAGTGTTATGCTTGCTGCCCTTAGGTTTGCCCTGGTGATGTGACCAAAAATCAGACCTCTGTCTGATGTTAAAAGTGAAGAAGGACATGCTTCCTTTTTTTGATCCAAATTGCATGAGAGACAGGGGAAGGATAAAAGTCCTGGTAAACTTCTCTGATAGCTTGAGTGTCTAGGGCAGAGAGCACATGCTGGGATTACCGTTAACAGATGAACCCAAAATTACACTGATGAGTTTACTCAGCTTTTCCAGGTGTCTTAAAAAAATAGAAAAAAACAAATTTGGATGTCATATCATCTTACCTGCCACAGTTATTAAAGTTTTCCTGAGCAAGAACATATTTGAGTTCTATACTTGCACAACATGGGGAGCTGAGCATAAATGTAATGGGCCTGAAGTTTCTCTTTGTTATATTTCTTTCCAGACTCCACCAGGAGCTATGGCAATATGCTACAATTGCACATAGAATTACAAAGGTAAAATCATTTGAGCAGAGACAGTCTGTCTCAGACACTGTCTGTGAGAACAGGCTGCTAACTTCAGAAACTGCAGTTAGTTCGAAGAACTGAGCTGGAAAGTAAAATTACTGAACAGAATTAGTTCTGTTCTCACTCAAACCAGGACAATGCCATATGAACTATTATGCTCTTAAATGTTTCCTCAGTCTTGCTTGTTCTGGGCTTGAGTTTTAAATGAAGTTTTGGATACAACATGGTTGACTGGTAATTCTTAATTTCTACTTTTAGCATAATTACAGTGGGTACTCTGTGAAAAGTGTGACAGAGACTTTTGTTCTGATTTTCACCTCACCTATCCTTGATTTTTATTTTTTTTTCCTACCATGTGTGTGGTGTTGTGTGTTGGAGATGGGGAAATGCTTGTGTAAGCACTATGTTAAAAAACCTTTACAAAAAAACATTGCTACATATAATGGCCTTTGACATCTGGACAACTGATTAAATCCGTGATATAGAACTAAGGTTAAAGATTCAATTATTTTACCCATGAACAGCTGAAGCACTCATGTAATAGTTCTCATTTAAATCTGAACCTAAATTTTCTGTGCAAAATGACAGGTTCAAATATTAGAATAAAAAAGCCAACTGATCTATAAGATGTTGGTAACCTCTGGGGATCATACTTCCAAAGGACACACATCAGGACTTCATAAACAGTGTGTTATAACAACATCCTGTCTTTAAATGAAAAAACAGCTTTTTTCTCTTTTGTGTGTGTGTGTGTCTGTCTGTCTGTCTGTGTGTATAAGAGTCTCTTTTCACTGTCACATATTTATCTTTGTCTAGCTGATCTGTTTCAATTATTTGGTGTTTCAGCTGTATAAGGCTGTACCCTGTACTCATGTCTGCATGGCAGATGCTTTTTTTGATACTTTCTTTCAAAGCCTGCTAAGTCAATGTCTTTCATTTCACACTCCTCTGTTCTCTCTAGTCCCCCTGGACAATTCTGTATGCCCTTTTGGCTTTATCTTCGGACGTACTATTTCAGCTCTTGTTTCATCTTTCTCCATTTCCCAGTGAGGCTTGATTTCTTTTCTCTCTCAGTATCTTTGTACTCATCAGTTCTAGTCCCTGTGGCATTTGCTGCATCTGATAAGGCATTATTTTCATGGAGCTATTATATGGCATTTGGAAATGTATCATCACAAAGCACAATAATGAAGCTGAATGTTTAATGCTCTTTACAGTGACAGCAATTGACTACATGTTGTTTTTTACAAAACCAAACAACAAAATTTTAACATAGAAAACAGGAAAATACAGCAGAGAATTATCAGAATAACACAGAAGCTGAGGATCTGTATTCCTGATGTCGGAAAGATTAACTGAAAGGTAATTACAGGTAATTGTATAAGTTGTTCATATGTGTAGGAATTGGATCTTCTCTCTTTGAGTACACACACAACTCTATGGGAACAGATGGGATCTACCAAAGGGTACTGAGGGAGCTAGCTAATGTGCTCCCCAAGACAGTTTCCATCATTAACAAGCAATCCAGGCAAATTGGAGAGGTCCCAGTTGGCTGGAAGTTACCAAATGTGACACCATCTACAAAAAGGACCAGAAAGAGTATCCAAGAACTGCATGCCTGTCAGTCTGACCTTGGTGCCAGGGAAGATTATGAAGCAGATCACCATGAGTGTCATCACATGGCACATACAGGACAACTGAGTGATCAGGGTTAGTCAGCATGGCTTTATGAAAGGCAGGTCTTGCTTGACTAACCTGACCTTCTCCTATGACAAGGTGACTCACTTAGTGGATGAGGGAAAATCTGTGGATGTTGCTTACCTAGACTTCTGTGAAGTCTTTGACACTGTTTCCCACAGCATTCTCCTGGAGAAATTGGCTGCTCATGGCTTGGATGGGGACATGCTTCACTGCATTAAAAACTGTCTGGATGGCTGGACCCAAAGAATGGTGGTGAATGGAATTAAATCCAGTTAGTGGCCAGTCACAAGTGGTGTCTCCCAGGGCTCAGTATTGGGTCAAGTTCTGTTTAATATCTTTATCAATGACCTGGATGAGGGAGTTGAGGGCACCCTCAGTAAGTTTGCAGACAACATCAAGTTGGGTGGAAGTGTTGATCTGCTTCAGGGTAGAGGGATCTGGACAGGCTGGATCAATGGGCTGAGGCCAATTGTATGAAGTTCAACAAACTCAAGTGCCGGGTCCTGCACTTGAATCACAACTCCATGCGATGCCCAGGCTTGGGGAAGAGCACCTGGAAAGCTGCTGGGCCAAAAAGGACCTGGGGGTGTTGCCTGACAGCTGGCTGAATATGAGTTGGCAGCATGCGCAGGTGCCCAAGAAGGCCAAAGGCATCCTGACTTGTAACAGCAATAGTGTGTCCAGCAGGACTAGGGCAGTGATAATCCCCCTGTATTCAGCACTGGTGAGGCTGCAACTTGAATACTGAGTTCAGTTTTGGGCCCCTCACTACAAGAAGGACTTTGAGGTGCTGAAGCATGTCCAAAGGGCAACATAGCTGGTGAAGGGTCTGGAGTACAAGTCTTCTGAGAAGCAGCTGGGGGAACTCCGTTGTTTAGCCTGGAGAAAAGGAGCCTGAGGGGAGACCTTATCACTCTCAACTGCCTGAAAGGAGGCTGTAATGAGGTGTGAGTCAGTCTCTTTTCCCATGTAACAAGAGAAAGGACAAGAGGAAATGGCCTCAAGTTGTGCCAGGGGAGGTTTTCATTGGATATTAAGAAAAATTCACCGAGAGGGTTGTCATGTTGTGGAACAAGCTGTCCAGGAAAGCGGATGAGTCACCATCCCTGGAGGTATTTAAAAGATGTGTAGATGTGGTGATGAGGGACATGGTTTAGTGGCAGACTTGACAGTGCTTCATTAACAGTTGGATTCAATGGTCGTAAGGGTCTTTTCCAACCTAAACACTTCTATGACTCTATGATTCAATAATGGCCTTGTGACATATCTGTTTTCCCTGTTTTCCCTTACATATCCACTTAAATATCTCTTCAAAACAGCAGCTACTACTTCTGTAGTGTGAACCATTGCCCCTGCAGACTTGCAAACTAAACACGCTAATTTTCATCTTATTTCTGTATTGCCTTTTTCCAGAACTTTGTACTGTGGACCAGCTCTAGTCCTTTGTCTTTAATTGAGAGAACAATCTCACAGTCCATCTGAACACTGAAAAACCTGAAAAGTTGTTAGACTGTGGTTGAAAATGATACCAACGGACACTGAGCATGCTTTGTTGGAAAACAGAAGGGCATTGCTTCACTCTGTATAGAGAAGAAGTGGACTCTTAATTCAACAGGATGTTGTAAATAATAATTCTTTGAACCTCTTGAAATAGCCAGGTAACCAAGAGTGAAAGTCCTGGAAGCCAGCTGAAAAAGCAGGCAAATGGAAAGTTGATTCTGCTGGATGAGCTCACAGGGAAAAGATTGGTCTGTAGAAAATTAGGTTGCACATTTTTCACTTTGGACTAGCTCTAGTCTGGCCATAGACCTGTATACATATTAGTGAAGGGAGCATATTTGTATCAGTCCTGGAGTGCAAATTTTTATTTTGTTGCATCTGAAGAGAGTTTAATTTATGAGCTTTGAGTCTGCAACACTGTAAGAACTGAAGAGCATTAAACCGGCACGATCAGGCAATTCACCTCAGAAGTGCAGTTCCAATCCAGATTAAAATGCTAATGTAGATATACCCTTAGACTCCTAAATAAAATGGTTTAGGTTGTCATGCTGGTGGCTAATTTCTATGGATTATAGTGCACATATTATGCATGAGATATAGACAATCTGGATCTGAAGATATGCCTTTATCTCTGCTTTGATACTATGAAGCATAATATGACTCTAATCCCAAAGAAAGCTTCAGAGCAACTGAAATGTCAATTCTAAATAATAACAGAAAACATTTTTGATAGGAATTATTTAAATTACAGTGTTGCAAATAGAATCCAGAGTGTGTAAACGGAGCTGCAATTGGGTCTAGCCAAGTAGATATCAAGATCTGATGCTTATTCATCTGCCTGAAGAATTGGAATTGGTGTTTTCAGTCTTTTTAATAGTGGATAAAGATTCTCCTCTCAAGGAACATATATAAATGGAGCGAGACAGCAGTCATGCAGAGAGCTTAACACAGAAGTTAATTAGAATAATAAGGAAATCTCAACTTTATACTTTAGCTCTGGAAATGGTATAAAACTTCAATATTAATTCTATTTTAATGCTACTCATTTTCTTAGCTCATAATATTTAAGCAGCAGAGAATTAACTTTATGAATTAATTTTTGGATTTGCCACTTTTTATTTGTATGGATGAAGAGGAATATTTGGAATGCACATATATCTAGAAAAGTGCCTCTCAACAGCTTTTCTCTGTATTGTAAAGTGTTGTAAGTAATATTTTCATACTTTTCAGTATTTTAGATTTTTATACAGCTCTGTCCTGAAAGCTCTGTATTAAGCAAAATTATATTTGAGCAATTTGAAGGGAACAAGAGGACTAG
The DNA here is from genome assembly GCA_025331215.1 of Actenoides lindsayi. Classification (NCBI taxonomy): domain Eukaryota; kingdom Metazoa; phylum Chordata; class Aves; order Coraciiformes; family Alcedinidae; genus Actenoides; species Actenoides lindsayi. The sequence continues at coordinate 30,109 of WTSP01013034.1, forward strand.
TGGTTCAAATTCTACAGTACAAATATATATAAAAGTACAACACAAGCCTGTGAAACATAAAATTGTAGAATCATAGAATCGTTAAGGTTCGAAGTGATTTTCATGATCATCAAGTCCAACTAGTGCGACTAACTTGTCCTTTTACAGAATTACTCTCGAAAGAATATATTTTATTGATATCAGAAACATCAGCAGTGTAAAATGCAAGTGCATTGTGCATTTTTATGACCATATTTGACATAATTATTATTGAGTTCTGACTCCTGTGAGAAAGGGTTAATCTATATTGACAGGCTATACCCAGAGAATGGTAGTCAACAGTTCTTTCTCAAACTGTCAACCACTTACAAGTGGGGACCCCAGGGATCACTATTGGGCCCAACGCTGTTAACATCTTCATAAGTGATTTGGATCTTGGGATCAAAAGAACCCTGATGAAGTTTGCAGATAACAACCAAAATGAGTGGGGAAGTTGACACTCCAGAAGGGAGAGCCACAGTCCAGGAAGACCTGGACAGGCTGGAGGAGTGGAATAGCAGGAACCTTACAAAGTTCAACAGAGGCAAGTGTAGGTTCTTGCACCTGGGAATACAAAACCCAGGAATACAGCTTAGACTGTTATCCACCTGTCTGGAGATCAGCCCTGAGGAAAGGGACCTGGGGTTCTTGGTGGACAACAAGCTCAACATGAGTGAAGTGTGCTGCAGCAGCAAAGAAATCCAACAGGATGCTGGGTTGCATTAACAAGGGCATCACCAACAGAGATAAAGAAGTCATTATTCCACTCAGTGCTGGTCAGACCACACCTTGAGTACTGTGTTCAGTTTTGGTCCTCACTATACAAAAAAGATGTGGACTGGCTGGAAAGGATCCAGAGAAGGTCCATGAGGATGAGAGGACTGGAAGACCTGTCACATGAAGAAAGGATGAGAAAAATGGGTTTGTTCAGCCTTAAGAAGAGAAGAGTTAGGGGACACCTTATTATCATGTACCAGTACATAAAAGAAGATGGAGACTCCCTTTTTACAAGGAGTCACCTGGAAAAGACGAGGGGTAGTGGGTAAAAGTTACTCATGGGGAGATTCTGATTGGACCCCAGAAGAAAACTTTACACCATGAGAACAATTAGACACTGGAATAATCTCTCAAGGGAAGTGGTGGGTTCCCCTACACTGGACAGTTTTAAGACTCAGATTGACAGGGTGCTGGGCCATCTCATTTATACTATATATATATATATATAGTTTATCTTAAAAAGTTGGACTAGATGATCTTTGAGGTCCCTTCCAACCTGATATTCTATGATGTTTATGATTCCATATTTGTAATTATTTCTGGATTTTTTCTTCCTAGGTGGTTTACCCTTAAGTACTGCAGGGGACATATTTGTCTTTTATGAGTGATTGAATTAATTTCTGACACCAAAACCACTTACAAAGTACTGAAAAAGTTGAATGTAAATAGACCACAAGTTATCGTTGAAGACAAGAGCAATATGTCTCCCAATCCAGGGCTTAATGCTGTGAAACAGAGCTATGATATATTGTAATTTTCAATTCTTCCCTTCAATTTTTATTCTGCAGACTCAACTTTCTTTGCTAACTCCCTACAGGAAGCCACAGATGGGGTGTCCATTGAGCAAAGCACAAGACTGAAGATTCTTCAGTTTGAGTTGAGTAATAGCACTTCACTGTAGCTTAGACAGGAATGATGATATAATGTAGAAGTGGAATCAGACAAATCAGTGTAAAGTTCTCAGATATATATGGAATATATATGGAATGCTGTCATGGACAGCTATGTACTTCTTAGGAAAGACAGACCAACATGGCAAGGTGGTGGAGTTACTCTTTATGTGAGAAAGCAACCAGAATGTATCAAGCTCTACCTAGGGGAGGGGATGAAGAATGTGTTGAAAGCTTATGAGTAAGAATAAAGGGGCAGGCTAATATGGGTGACAGTGTTGTGGGTGTTTACTACAGGCCATCTGACCAAAGAGAAATTTGATGAGGCCTTCTACAGACAGCTTAGAAGCAGCCTCAAGATCACATGCCGTGATGGAAGGGCCACACAGTGAGGCACACACAGTCCAGGAGGTTCCTGCAGTGCATTGATGATAACTTTCTGACACAGGTAGTGGAGCAGCCAACCAGGAAAGGTGTGCTGCTGAGCCTTGTATTAATGAACAAACAAGGTCTGTTTGGGGACATGAAGGCTGGGGACAGCTTTGGTTGTAGTGACCATGAGATGGTGGAGTTCAGGATCATGCAATGAAGAAGAAGGGCAATAAGTAACATTTCAACCCTGGACTTCAGGAGAGATAACTACAAAAGACTAACAAAAGAGACTACACTAGAAGAAGAACTGCATTTTTACAGGTATAAATACAAGAAATTATGTCAACAGGTATCAGTTCAGAGTATGTGGTGTCACTATTAGGGTTCATAGGATTCATTAATGATATCATGCCTAGAAAGTGGCTCCTAGTATGTGATTTCAACTCCACTAAAATGAAAGCCCCTGATATGACATTCTGCAGCTGTTTAATAATATTCTGTAAGACTATAAAATTTTAAGACTGGAAAAAAAAGAGTATGTTATGCCAATAACTGATTTTTATATTTGTCAGCTGAATAAAAAATATTTTGAGGCCTGTGCAGAATTCTTTTTTTTTTACCTTACTTAATAAAGTGAGAGATTGAAGTGTTTTGTTTGCTGAAAAATAATTCCATTCAATCTTCTCTCAACTCCATAAATATTAACTTTAAAACTGATTTTCAAAATCTTGTAATGAAAAAGTGAATTATTATACTTTAAAAATTCTGAAATTAAATGTCTTCGTTCTTTGTTGTATATGTCTGCTTTGCTGAATATGTAAAGTTTTTGTAGGTGTTGTGGTTTAATGACAGTAAGGCAGCTAAGCCTCACACAGCTGCTCACTCACTGTCCCACAGTGGGGTGGGGGGAGAGAATAGAAAAAGTGAAAAATCTCATGTATTGAGATAAAGACAGCTTAATAGATAAAGCAAAAGCTGCTCATGTAAGCCAGGTGTCCTGGGTTTGGCAAAGGTAGGGTTAATTTTCACAAACAGCTGCCAGCCCAAGAAGCTGGAAAGGGGCCACAGCTGGGATTAAACAACTGAAGCAGCCAATGGGATATTCAATACCGTAGTGACATCATGCCTGCTATATAAGGCGAGGGCTGGCTTGGGGAGGTGATGCCTGTTCTCAGTGTGGGGCTTCAGCATGTGGCTGGAACAGGGAGAATGTGTTGTCTCAGGTACCAGTAAAGCCTCGTGGTTTATATCACTTGCTTTATATATTATTTAATTAATATTATCATCAATACTCTATTTGTGTTGTTCTATTAAACCGTTCTTATCTCAACCCATGAGGTTTCACCTTTTTTTTCCTCCTGATTCTCCTTCCCTTCCCAAAGGGAGGCAGAGCAGTGGGTGAGTGGCTTCATGGTGTTTAGTTGCCAGAAGAGGTTAAACCACAACACAAGGTAAACCAAGAAATTAATTCACTACTTCCCATTGGCAGGCAGGTATTCAGCCATTTCTGGGAAAGCAGGGCTCCATCAGGCATGGTGGTTTCTTGGAAAGACAAACATCCTGACTCTGAATGTCTACCTATTTATTCTTCTTCCCCCAGGTTTATATGCTGAGTGTAATGTCATATGGTATGTAACAGCCCTTTTGGTCACTTGGGGTCATCTGTGTCCCCTCCCAACTCCTTGTGTACCTCCAGCTTACTTGCTGGTGAGGTGGAGTGAGAAGCAGGGAGGCCTTGGCACTGTGTATGCACTACTCAGCAGTAACAAAAACATGCCTGCGTCATCAACAGTTTTCAGTACAGAACTAAAACATGGCACTATATGAGTCACTATGAAGAAAATTGACTCTCCCAGACCAAACAGTACAGTATGCATAACAATAATTTTTCACTATGCTCAACTCTTTTTGACTGTTCTCACATTTGTCCCTTTCTCCAGTCCTAATCTTGTGCAGAGTATGTAGAACACTTAAAAGCAGTTTGTATCATTGGATCGGTGGCTCTGTAATTGTGTTCCTAGAAGCTTCAGCAATAGAAGTGACTGATAGAGCAGAAAAAAATGCAGATCTTTTCCACTGTTACATCAGAAGGTCATGGGCTGACCAGCCTTAACTTAAAGACAACGTATGTGGTGTAATGGGGCAGGTGCCTGCTAGACAACTCCCAGCTCTCTCAACAGTGCAATTCAAGTGTACAGCATCTTCTGTGCCTGTGACATTCTGGAATTTATTTAGCAATCTGTATGCTATCACGTACCTTGTCAGTGATAAAAAAAATCTATCTTGCCTATAGAGAATTTACTAATGAAGCGCAGAAGACAATACAAGCAAAGCCTCTGTGCACTGATGATCATTCAATAACTCACAATAATAAAGGGCAAGGAAGTAGCTCAAATTAAACATAGAGAATTCAAGACTTTTATTCTGTTGTCACTAATGCAGTAATTCCATGTGCATGCAAAGGTCCCATGATGCTTCAAGTTGTTAATATAAAGCTACCATTTAATGAATAATGTAATAGTATTGTACAAAAGAGTTTAAACTGCTACATCAGGCAAATTACTTCAGGCTGATCTGTTTTATGCATGCCAGACTTCATGACATTCTTTTTTTTTTCTCCATTCTTAAACAATATATTTATGCATACATAGATTATTTCCCCTATTGTGTTTTTTTGTAATATTTTACTGAGGGTTGGTTTTTTTTTTTTCCCTTTAGTGTTGTTTTCGTCATTCCAACCTACCTCAAGAAAAGATCTCAAAACAAACTGTAAATATGCAAGTGCCTGCATAATGCTCCTCTTGATGTCTTATGTATGGAGGCAGAGGTCTTAAAATTCCTGGCAGGATTTATAAAACTTAAGCAAACCCATTTCCAATACATCAGCTAAAGGACTAGCTATGGCATTCCTATTTTTCAGTGAAATTGAAAGTACTTTCCAAAGGCTGATGAAGTAGTCTGCACAGTGTAAGCAAAGCATAGTGTAAGGATGCTACAAACAATAATTTTCCCTTCTGTCAGTTCCATAGTAGTCTGCTATGACAGATGTGCAGGGCTTTTTTTCTTTAGGTTTTCATGCCCATTAAAAGTGAAGGGGAAGGATTACTAATTGCACTGAAATATGATTAAAAGACTTTAACAACAGCAATTTTATTTTGATTTACAAGAAAAATAAATTGAAGTCTCAAATGTGTAGATCAAGATTAGTCTTGACAGGAGATTGATCCTGGAAAGCGCTTCTTATGAGTGCATTTTGGATTCCAAAATTTCCATCCTTATGTTTTTTTTCTGAAAGTCAAGTAATAATGGAGGATTTCTGTTTATGCTATGTCTTTTCCATTGTTACACAAAGTTTTGTCCGAGGAAACCTGTACTGGACTCCAGTGTAGTGTTAGCATAAATGGAGAACCTGCACAGCGTAAGTAAAGATCTAAGGATTTGGCCCATGGTATAGAAGAAACCTTACAGCTTTGTGTACTTCAGCTGAAGGAAATCTTTCTGAGAACACAGTTTATCTTTGGGTATATTGGCATCATTTAGCTACTAGGTTGTCTTGGGCCTGCTACAAAATTGCTCTTTGTAGAGTTTATGAAAGGATGTAGGGATTTAGAGAGCAAATGGGTAGTAGCCTGTGCTGCTTTGTATCAGCTTCAGTGCATTTTTATATGCTGTACACTGTGAGAGAAGAGCAATGGATGTAGACTGCTTGCTACAATGCCTTCCTGAAATAAAATGACTAGCAGACACCAGCACATTGTGGAATAGCACAATCCTAACACTCACGCTGTTGGGTTTAGTTTATCTATATGGTTTTTCTGGGATCTCTCTCCAGGGAGATCTGGCAGATGCAGGCAGCCACTTTTTCAAGAGGGAAATTCTCCTCTACAGTGATTTCTGTGAGCCTTTAGGAACCATGGTTTTACTTAGTTTTCTCATCAGAACAAGTGCTTGTAGGAACTACTACGAGGGGCAATCCTCACTGCCTGTTGGGATACCAAGTCCCAAGGAAAAGAGTTAAAGGATCCAGAGAAGAGATTTCAAGACTTCTAACCTGATAGGAGAGGAAAGAAAAGGACATTGTTCAAACATGCTTTAAAATATTTATCTGTTTTGAGGCATAACTTATTTCCTGATTAACAACAATGGGACATGTAGGTTTGACTGTCTCTCTCACTGATGTTGGCAAGCTCTTCCTTCAAAAGCTTGGCTTTCATGTTATCCTGGTTGAATGTGTGCCACATCATCATTGACTGCTGATTTGCAAAACTTGTTTAGTTGAAATGTTTGCTTTAACAAAAAGATGGCAAAGGCCTAGTATGCAACTGTTTACCGTTGATGATATTTATAGAAAAGGTTGAGAACTCTGGTAGTATTCTCATACATTTTCTGTAAGGGACAAATGAGAAAATTTGGTAGTTAAACAAAACTCAGGCTGTTTAAACTCATTTGAAATAATGCCACCTGCCCCTCGCCTCTGAGCTTGTGTATGCTCACACATACATATATATTTTGATAATTTATTTAATCTAATGTTACTTTTTTCACACTTATCTCTTGCAGAGCAGCATTTTAGTTCTGATAACACTTGAAATAAATGAAAGCTGTTCCCTTAGCAACTGCCAGCTGAATAACTGAATAACCTTAAAATGCATTGGAAATAAATAGAGTAACTAATATTTGCTGAATGTCTGGGGTTTGTGAAATATTCCTTTTCATAAAACTAGTAAATGGGCTTCTGCTGAATAAAGAGTGGGTTTTAAAATGATGTGTTATTATTTTGATGTGCAGTGTAATTTGTTTACTTGGATTGGGATGTCCTGCCACTTTGCAGCTGAGTATACTGAGAAAAATTCTGAAAGCCAATTTAATTTTTTCTGCTGCTTATTTGTGATTTATGTTTGGTCTTTAAACAGCTTCTTATTCCTGAAGCCATTCACTTTAGAGATAACTGCTTATATTACACATATGCTAGCTTCATTCTCTTTCCTCATTTTCTATTAATTTACATGAAAACGGTACTTATTTTCCTTGGAAGCCAGATCCAAAAGAAAATATCTCCATCTTTTGAAGCATGGTAATTGGGACTGTGAACTCTTATTTGTATTCCAACTTCTTTGGACATGTAGCAAATCTTACTCTATCATTTGCAGAGATGCCTTGTAAAATGAAACCTTGTTTTTGGTTGTTCTTTGACACTTGTGTAACAAAAATACATATCAAACAGATCAGTTTAGTGGAGAGGATTCCTCTGGCTCCCAGAGTCTGTCTGTTGCCGTGTTCTAGTTCAACATAGTCAAGGTAATGGCTGGCATTTCTATACTTCTGTCATAAAATCCTGGTAAATTCTGACTGGAGAGAAAAATTCTCAAAGGATCATGATACAATGTAGTAACTTCTACTTACAGATGGAACTTCTTTGGGGACCTTTCCTGGATAGCTGGAAGACTGGTCAAAGAACAACAGCAGTACTACTGTGCTATAAAACTAATGCCAGTGGTTATTATACCTCAGTAAGTTATATTCCCTGGGAAGAGAATAAGAAGAAAAACATGGCAAGCTGATAGTTTACAGTGATAGAAGTTGGCATATACCAAGCTGCTCTCTGTTTATTCTTATGAAAGCAGGTAAGAAATGTGCAATTAAAACAGAGATGATGAGGCTACCTGTGTTCTAGATCTTGCAGAATTTCAATCCCTGTCTTAGAAAAATCTCAGAGGATGTCTGTCATGAGCAATGAGCTCTGCTTTTATGGTAGAAAGGGGCTTTCTGATTTTTTTTTTGTTCTGTTTTGTTTTCTCCTGAGAAATACAGCTGTTCACTGTTGTTTTTCCTCAGAGGTGTTGGATGACTTTTTCAGTTTAGGTATATACATGCATGCAGTCTACCCAAATGATAAATCATCTTGAAAATAAACACCAAAAACATTAAAGTGAACATGAGATTCTGGGGAAACCTACTATAGAAGTATTAGAACAGCTCAGATGTGTTCTCCAAGGGGTTGAGAATTTTGTGCCTATGTATATTGTTTTATTGCAGTCTAGGAGGAATTATTACAAAGCTGGGACCAGGGTGAGACAGAAGTTCCCGGCCAGCTTAGAATGGAAATTGTTATGTGAGAGGCTATCTCCTGGCAAAGAGAGCTAATATTATGATAGGTCCAGATTTCTTTAAGTGATATTAAATTGGGAGTTTCACAACAATAAGTACTAGCATTGTGTTGCTGATAGGTCTGAATTACATGACATAAATGTAAGCAAAAACTGTTTTATAGAAACAAAGACAGTTAAGTAATTATATTCTGAAAAATCTTTATCTTAATTAGGCTGCAAAACTCACTCCCAGATAGAGTAATTTTCAGTTATAAAATGAAAAAGTAGAATTTATTCATCTATATGGACAAAATTTAAAGAGAGAGTAATACTCTCTTTAGTAAAGTGTTGCTGCTGAATGCCAACTGTACTGTGTCCATAACAATCATCTGCACTGCTGATCATTAGCTTCACAATGAGTAACAGTGCTGATTTATTTAATGAACCTGCAGGTAATTGTTGTTTCCTTTACTAATTACATCAGGGAAATGAGACCTGTTAGCACTGAAATGTCTTGAAATGCTTAAGCAAACCTTTCTGAAAGGAAAAATGCCTGGCTATTTTTCTCTTGCTTTTTGCCCTGAGATAAGTTTTTTGTTATTCCCCTGCTGTTCTAATTAGTGAGAAACCTCTTTTTCATCTCTTAAATAGTGAGCATTGGACATATCATATGATTTAGTATTCTGGGAAATTCCTCCACATAATTAGGACATACTGCTTATAAATTATAAGTAGTATTTTTATTATAACTTTTATATCATAAAAAAATATTTCTACTGTGTTTACAAGGTAAAATTCTAAGGAAAACATTTAAAAACAGTCTTAAGTGCTGAAACTGTTGAAGCTGTATTTTCAAAAGCTCGGCTCAGTGCAGTACAGATCTCCTGTTCCTGTTGGTGGGACAGATCTGTGGTGAGACCTGATGAGCTTGTCCTTCACCTTAGAGTCCTGCACGTGGAAATAGGGGACTTACAATTTTTCTTGACTTACACAGATTATGGGTCATCATACTAGATACTATTAGATACTGAATTAGATACTATTATTATTAGATACTAATAGATACTAAAAATAATACAAAATACCCTGGCCACTTAATCTTAACTTTCTGATAAGAACAGGATATAATATTTGATCCAGAATTCCTTAGCTTCTGTCTGTATCTGAGTACTTACTGTTAGGCTTCTAAGCAAGCTTCTTCTCTCTTGTGGAGAGTCCATGACACAACAATTGTTCTAGTATTTATTCTTGCTGTTAGAAATGTATATCTTACTCATAATCTGATTTTGTTTAACTTCAGCTTCCAACCACTGACTCTTTTTATGTTCTTTCCTGTTTTATCTAATGTCACAAATAGCAATTCCTGTCAGGTCTTACTGTACTTAACCTATTAAAGTGCCAATGAGGATATGACAAATTTGTATCTCTTCCTTGTTCAAGCATAAATTACTATGAGGACAGATTGCTCTAGTGTAGTGACTATAACAAAAATTAATCAGGTCACAGAGGAGTGATTTAATTCCCAGAGAGAAGGAATGACTGTGAATTGAAATACTTAGATTATCTGGAATATCAGTTTCAGTTCCTGCTGTTGCAAATTCTTGACTTGATTGTTGATTATTGACAGGGCCTGATATCAGGACTTAGTTCTTCCTATCTGAGCTAGTAGCATCAAGAGTTGTACAACAATAGTTTATTCTCGTGTAAAAATGTCATTGATAGTGCACTTCATGCAGACGGGTGTTTTCAGCAAATGCCAGCCTGATCTGCCTAGACTATCAGAAGGGAAAAAAAGTCTTAGAAGAATTAGAATTAGAATTAGAATTATTAGAATTAGATCTCCTCATGATTTGAATCCATTAACTTATCAAAGATGAGGAAATTCACAAGCAAAAGGTGGAAAAACAAGATTCGGAACATGTGTCTGAGGGGAGAGAAAGTAAATAAAATAAAATTCCAGAAGGTCTCTAAGTTCACTTACCATCTGTATCAGGGCAAATGTCAGGATCCTACTTTCTGGTGAACTGTCTCATGATAAAGTCTAAGTCATGAAATTCCCTAATTTCACTCTGCCATACCTCCAAATCCAAACACTAAATAACAAAAGTTCAAACATGTGTTTTTCAAATGTGAAATACCTGATAACAGAGAGGAAAGTAGAAGTCATCTTCCCATGGCAGAGTTTAATTATTCAGGAAGTTATTCTATCACATTATGAGGACCACCTCTTGTGAAAAGAACACTGATCACAGAAGTCATAACAACGTGATGCTGAACTCTCACCTTGAGTACTGTGTCCATCTCTGGAGTCCTTGCAGCAAGAAAGATATGTATTTGTTGGAGTGGGTCCAGAGGAGGGCCACAAAACTTAACAGAGGTCTGCAACACCTCTTCTATGAAGAAAGGCTGATAGTGTTGGGGTCGTTCAGACTGGAGAAGACTGTGGCCTTTCAGTACTCTTAAGTGGCCTATAAGAAAACTGGGGATGATCTTTTTAGCAGGGCATGTTGTGACAGTACAAGAGGTAATGGCTTTAAACTAAAAGAGGGTAGATTTAGACTAGATGTAAGGAAGAAATTTTTTACAATGAGGGTGGAACAGGTTGCCCAGAGAGGTGGTAGGCACCTCATCCTTGGAAACATTCCAGCTGAGGTTGGATGGGGCTCTGAGCAACCTGATCTAGTTGAAAATGTCCCATCTCACTGCAGGGGGGCTTGGACTAGATGACCTTTAAAGGTTTTTTCCAACCCAAACTGTTCTATGACTCCATGATATTACAATTGAAACAGAGGAAGCTTCTTTTCTGCACTTGTAATTCATGAAGACGAATGGACAGTTTGCTAGTCTTTTCATATGTCCCATGTTGCCTTTCCGTGCCCTGAAAAAACAATAATATTTTTAATTGAGTTCCTGGATCTCACAGCTCCTTCTGCTAACCCAAGCGAACACTCGGACACTTTGTCTTAGTCTAGAATTGTGACATTTTACCAATTATTTTCTTAAGGACATGTCTTTCCATTTCATTATATCGTGTGTCTGGAATGCAATTTAACTTTAGAATAGGATCATTACTGAATCTAGTTTACTTTGAGCTATGAATTGACTTAACTGTAAGATTTAAAGAGTTATGTTTTTGAAAAAAACTTGTCTTTGCAATAAATTGAACTAAATTTTTTTAACTTGAAAAGTAATTGCAGCAGAAATGAAATAAAGGATTTGAATAGGCATAAATCTATGGAATTAAAAAATTGAAAAAATGTCTGACTGTATGTCTAAATTAAACAGCATGAGACAGGCATGACTCATTTCAAGACATCTAATATCTAATAAGTATCAGGTTCAGAGGTGAATATTAACATCTCAGCAACATTTTTGGGAATGAACATTAGACTTTTAATCTAAAACTCTCAAACTGCATTACAAATAAGTACTTCCTCTTTTGCAAAAGTGTTACACAGAAAACTATTTCTAAGTAGACCATTATTTAATCAGTCAATGTTGTCCCTGGGATTGCTATGAATAGTTTGTGATCCTGAAACCTTAGAGTCTTACAAAGTAAAATGCTGTCTTTTATGCAGACTATGCTATAATCACATTTGGCTATTTCCCAGATAAGACGTTATTTTTTCCCCATTTTTGTGAAAGAGTTTTGGAGGAGTGTTTTTACATTCTGCTGTGAACATCTGGAAGTATTTCCTTCCCCCATTCTCTGCCCTTCTGTGTGTTCGTGTGGGGAATATTATTGTAACAGTTCCATGTTCTTATATGGAAACAACTGAGGGTAAGCTCGTATGACTTTCTGTCAACATTGAGCTGGTTCCTTCACTCAATTGGAAAAAATTCTTATTATGATACTCTTTTAGAAACAAAGAATCATATAAATCAAGGACATTGTTGCCACAAAGAGGGCCACAAAGATGATCCAGGGGCTGGAGCATCTCTGCTACGAGGATAGACTGAGGGAGCTGGGATTGTTCAGCCTGGAGAAGAGAAGACAAGACTCTGTGGGGACCTCATAACTGCCTTCCAATACCTGAAGGGAACCTACAGGAAGGCTGGAGAGGGACTCTTCACAAGAGTGTCCAGCAACAGGATGAGGGGAAATGGTTTTAAATTGAGGGAAAATAGATTTAGATTGGATCTTAGGAAAAAGTTATTCGGTACGAGGGTGGTAAGACTCTGAAATAGGTTGCCCAGAGAAGTTGTGGATGTCCCCTCCCTGGAGGTGTTGAAGGACAGGTTGAATGAGGCCTTGAGCAACCTAGTCTAGTTGAGAGGCGCCTCTGCCCATGGCGGGGAGGTTGGATTAGATGATCTGAGTTCCCTTCCAACCAAAGTCATTCTATGATTCTATGATGACATCCCTACATTAATTTCTTGTAATATTTCATAAATTTACAATCCTATGTGTTTTGTACAGTAAGTGCAATTTCTATACTGCATAACTTCTCCATGTGCCACCAGAATTTGATGTCACAGAAATCTGTTCAAAGGAGAGGTGGAACAGTACAAAAGACTGGGAAATAAATCCCTGTTCACTGAATTTTCAGGCTTCAGAAGTGATTTGTCAGAATAATTTTTTCTTGTCATCACAGGTAATTCCTTTCCCTCTCTTACACCTCTCAATAAAACAGTAGAGCTTGAATAATGAGGAAAGAAGAATAATTTTATTTATTTTTTTTTTTAATAAAGGAAACTAACTTTACCCTGATATGTAAAATGGAATTTATATGCTAGAAGCCTGTTTGCTGTTACCTATGCATCGCAAGACTTTGCATCCAATTATAGGATATATACTTAGGATCATTGCAAGATCAGTGTGAAATATGCTCTAAGACAGATAAATTAAAATTTTCTTCTGTGTGGAAAATAATCTCTACCCCAAATGGGTTCATTGTTACTTAGAATTGGGCCTTACTTGAAAACCTTACAAAGCTCACTGACACTTCCTCTGAAGTAGAACTATTTCTCAAGTTAATAACACAATGCAGTGGTATACAAATCACAGCTTATTTTACATATCTTTTTTAATATTTCACTTTTCCAGTAGAATTGTCTCTCTATACCTCGAGTACACTTATAACAGGTATTCTTATAAATGATACTGAGTATATTGCCTTATAAATTTTGTCACATTCAGCAAAATCATTAATATTTTACTAGGATTATGCCATTAAAAACATAGTTTCATGGAATGAAAAGGTTATGAAAATGAAATGTCACAGACTATGATTTTGCCTTAGACATCCTAGTCATTTACATAGCACTCTAGAAATGTAGTATAAAAGAGAAGTCTTTTTGATAGGTTTCATTCAGGAGCTGGAGTTTCACATTTCATGCAGCATGTTATGTATGGAAATCACTTGGAAAAGGTTACCATCTATCCTAGTCATTTCTTGCTTAATCAGGCACTGTAATACCATGCATTAAGCAATGCTATTTTAAAGGAATTGAAGGAAAGAAAAGAAACCCTAATGACAATGTCAGCTGATACTTATTTAGGTATATTAGACATGTGCATATGCCTGCATGTGTACTTGACAATAAATGTGAATTGTATATACAACCACTGCACTGCAGAAAAGGAAGTTTTTAACTCCTAGTTCTTTGCTTCTGTAGCATTTGGGAGAACCCTTGGGCTGAAACACTGACGCTACAAAACTGAATGGGAAACTTCTTTTAACTAGAATATGTCCAGCTTAACAAATATGCAAATATGCCCAATTTTAACTTGATTACCAAAGAGAAGCATCTGTCTGAAGGTATGAGGCATGCTGACATTATTAATGAATATTGGAGAAAAGAAATTATTTCAATCAAAGGGTGTTATAATAGCTAGAGGTTCATACAATCTAAGGACAAAAGTAACCACAAGCATTGTAGCCTCTATTCTGTAGCTTCATGTTGGAAAATTTTTTGACCTGAAACATGTGTCCTGGTTTGAGTGAGAACAGAACTAATTCTGTTCAGGGATTTTGTTTTTCAGCTTAGCTCTTCTAACTAACTGCACTGTCTGAAGTTAGCAGCCTGTTTTCCCAGCCAATGTCCGCTTCTAGCAGTGATAACACCCCATGTTTGGAGTCAGTGCCAAGGATTGGTACGTGGACCAAGGCCACTGTTGGATCTTGTGCACCATGTTGAGGGTGCAGAAAGTGAAAGGCTGAACCTGCAGGGAGGAGCAGACAGGACAGGTGACCCCCAAACTGACCAACGAAGGATTCCATCCCATAGATGCATGTTCGGTATAAAGCTGAGGGATCATGAGGGTCAAGCTTCTGCTCAGCTCAGCTGGGGTTCTCTTCCAATTTTTTCCTCACTTCTTCAGTGGCTGTCATCTGAGGCAGACTCTGTCCATTCTGCTTTCAATGCCAATCTGTATGTTCCTGAATCCACTACCAGAATCCAGCTCCTGAACACAGCTCCTGTCTGCTGCTGAGCCCAGTCTGGAACTCTCCCTTTTTCCCTTTCTCTTCCCCTTTGAGGAGGGAAACAGAGGGCATCTGTTATTCGTCTAAAGGTCTGTCATGACCTTAAACCATGAAAACATGCCAAATTATTAAAAAATTGCATAGAATACTTTTGAAAGCCTGAAGAGAAGTGGTCCTTTCTTGGAGTGAAAAATTATTTTTCTCTGAAATTTGGTTAAGAATTTTTATTCTTTGCTTTTCTTTTATTCTCTTTTCAATCTCTTGGGTTTTATATATGTCCACAAGTGTATCAGACTGTAATCTTTATGTGATGTTGCAATACAATTTATGTATATTTTTAAATTTAATTTCAGATGTTTAGTGTTATATGAAGACCACTTTGGAGGACTGTTTTATGACTGATTGATTTCATTATCAGAAGGAATGTTCTGGAATGTGTCCTTTTTCATGGCTTTGTCCTTGGTATGCTGACTTTTCCCTTAGGTAACTATCTCACTGGTGTATTCTTCCACTCTCCAGGTATAATAAACTCTTTTTTGTCTCTGTTTCTGCTGAGATCCTTACAAGCATTCAAGTAAAAAAATATCATTTAGGTGAATGAGTAAAGTTATAGAATCAATTTTAAACTTAAACCTGGTCTAATTTCTTTTTTTTTTAGATTTTGCTCTTTAAAATGTACTAACATTTGAAATATAATGAATTATTTTTTGCATATATGGAGAGGTTTTTTATACAGTGTCAGCTTTCACTGCTTTGGACACTTTATAAGTGTTGACTAAGTGAGGAGTAGTGTAACACATCTCTCTTTTGGATGTCTGCATAATGTAAACATGGGTATATTTAGTTTGCACATGGGCCATTCTGAGATATTCTCAGTGGACAGTCAGGGAAGCTGCTGTTCAAGCAACATATCTGAAGCTGTTTTCCAGGGTTCTGATGAAGGTAAAACCTTCTAAGATATCATGAATTATTAACATTGAACCCCTCAAAACAGTTTCAATATTCACTAGCCTTTGAAGTCAACCTCCACAGTGTGCTTTAGGATAGGGTAGACATTTTTATTCCCAAAGCATGCCATGCAAGCCTATGCAGGAGCTATACAGCTAAAATGGAAGTAGCTGCTCCTCAGCAGTTGCTCAGGTTAGTACTGTTACTGATGGTCAGAATGAAGGCCAGGGTTTTGTCTTCAGTCAGTTCAAAATTACTGGTAGGTAAAGAAGTCTTCACTCTTCAGGCATGGAAGATGCCAGAAACAGAGGGAGGCTTTATTGAAATCTCCTTCCTATGATCTGCAGTTTAGAGTGAGGTGTACAGGCAACAAGGATGGAACTGGCAGGTAGGATCCCATAGGAATCCTGTCTGTCTTTCATTAACATTTACTAATGGAAGAATGGCCAAGAAACATTTTAAATTAACCAGATAGATAGGAAATTTAAGTTAATTCTTTCTTTGCTGGAACTATTTTTTGTCAGCTATTATTATGCAGTTTCTGAGATTTAAAATTATGTGCTTTAAAAAAGTGGCGGTTTTAAAGTTTCTTTTATTATGCTTTCCTGCATTCATTTCTCACTCTTGTTTTCACCATATTTGTGATCAGTGAGATCCCAGTTTCCTATCTGCGTTCCTTGAATTGACAATTTGCATTTATATTTAGGTGCTGCTGTGGAAATAGTTCAGTTTTTAAAGCAGTGTATGCAGTATTTTTATTTATATAGGGTGCTTCCTGGCAATGATAACTTATCATCTGTCCTTAGGAGCTCAAGAAACTGCTCAAGCACTTTGCTGTTTTTTTAATTTCTTCTTAGCCCTTCTGCATCTATGCTAGCTTGAGAGGTTATTTCCCTCTCTCCTGGGTTTCACCATGGTTCTTTGGAAGTTGTGCCTCCTTTAAATTTGTAGGGTAAGTTGCATGTTCTTTTCTGATCAGTTAATTCAAGGTTTTCATATTAACTTGCAGAATTTAAAGAGAATTTATTTGCAACTCAGTTCTTTTGGGCCAAAATGAACTCAGACAAATGCAAGATGGAAGAAACACTTGATGCAGCTCTACTGACCCACTAAGATGGTGACACAACACCGTGCAGTCCAGGTGGATGTTTGCCCACAGTTCAGTTCAGTCAATTCTGTGACAGGCACAGCATTCTCCTGTAAAGCTTTCCAGGTTTATTTTGTATCTGATGGAGAAGTTGTCTGATAGTGAAGAAGCTAATACGGTAAAATTATGGACCAATATACTAAAGCACAGTCCTACTTGGAACTAATGCTAAGGAACTAAACAGAGTAGCTGAGTTGACCATTTTCCAGATGTAGATATTCCGGGCTCTGTTAGTACCATTTCAAATTACCTCAAGTGTATTCAAAGCATCATCCATTTCTTTAATCCAAGGGATCATCTGATGTATTTAATTTCTGTATGTCTCTACAGCTCAGTTAGTTAAGTATACAGTGTTTGTAAAACCTTCCAGAGCAGAGTGCACAGCCTGCAAAATCACTAGGTTTCTTAATTGTGAGTCAGCAACAGCTTTACTGAGTCTGGTTTAGCTCAGCTATAATGTTTGTAGCATCTGGGACCACTACAAATAAATTTGGGTTCTTTTAATGGAATGAGCCAAACATACATTTTATTTGAAAACACTTGCAATGGTTTGAAAATATGACTCATTTTCTTATAAACAGAAATGTAAAAGTTGAAAATGAAAATGTCAGTCATCAGATTAGAAAGATGTCTTCCTATTTAAATAGGCTGCAAGTCCAGTGCAAAGAACACTAAGATTTGTATCAATCCTTAAAGAGTGCTAGTGAGAGCTGAATGCTAAATAGGTTCCCAGAAGGCATGTTATGCTAATCACTGTGGCAATCAGTTATTTATCATTCTTGCAGTCATGTATTTTCCATTTACGCTAACAGGGTGGTTGATTGGATTTTGTTCATTAAATGGGCAGAGTCAAAACTGGTCTTATAAACTGCTGTTCAAGTTAATTAGTGAGTATGTGTGTACTCAGAAGCAGAAAACTAAGTTTTAAAATTATAACCTACCATCAGTCAGGCATCTTTTCTACATTATACCAAAATCATTCCACTTGGCGTATTCAGCATAAAAGGAAGTAAAAATGCTGCATTCTCATTTCCCCTGTTTTCTGATGGTCTGGCAATAAATGTTACTCATAAGAGTAAGAAGAGATACTTGCTTTTGCTCTGCTCTCTTGGCTAAAACTCTCCTGGTCTCTGTGTCTACCTTAAGGAATGGTTCATGGATAGAAAGATCCTTAGTAAAGTTTTGGATTTGTTCTTTTACAGTCTTTAACTGATTAGTTATTAGCAGGAAAGATGGACTGCAAGCACTACCATGAGGTTACAACCTAAACAGTAATAATTAAAACAATAATAACAATTTAAAGGCAATCAGTGGTGGACATGCTGGACTTAGATTCTGAAGATCCAGTTTGAGCTTCCATTTTATGTCCATGTGGGAGAGATGGCTTCATTATCCCTGGTATGTTCAAAAGTTTCCCATGCATACTTGTGAGCATCCCTTTGTAAAAGAAAGGCAGATATGTTTTTTCTTCTGTTT
Organism: Actenoides lindsayi; assembly: GCA_025331215.1. NCBI lineage: Eukaryota > Metazoa > Chordata > Aves > Coraciiformes > Alcedinidae > Actenoides > Actenoides lindsayi. The sequence continues at coordinate 48,254 of WTSP01013034.1, forward strand.
ACTGCAAATGATTTTAAGGTCCAAGTGAGGATTTCTCAGATTTCAAACATCTTTTCTTTCTAACTTGTATCACATGTATGGGAGTAGATTTGATTTCTCTGGCCCTGGGAATAGAGGGTATTCTGAAACAGCATCTTTTTGATATTGGAGTTTTCTATGTGAAAAGTTCAATATTCATTGGACAGATAAAATAGCATCTTTCACTTTGAATTTAAAGCACTTGAGTTCCACAGGCTCCAACCAGGAAAACAGGTAAGTTCAGGAACCAGTCTTTCACAGATCTTTGTAGTGCTTTATCCATTGTACAAGAGAGAACAACGTGAAAGAAGGTTGAGGTGTGATAGCTTCTTAGCCATTACCCACTCGTCTCCAAACTCATGAGTCCTAGTTTTGCTAGCCTCTCCCCAGGTGGAAGATGTTATAGAAAGCACCCTTGATCATTTTTGTGTCCTGCAATTAGAGCACAATAACCCTAGGCAACACTACAGGCTTGGGGAAAAATGGCTGGAAAGCTGCCCATTGGAAAAGAATCTGGGGGTGCTGGTGGACAGCCAGCTGAATGTGAGCCAGCAGTGTGCCCAGGTGGCCAAGAAGGCCAATGACATCCTGGCTTGTATCAAAAATAGTGTGTCCAGCAAGAGTAGGGAAGTGGTTGTGCCCCTGTACTCAGCACTAATGAGGCCGTACCTTGAGTACTGTGTTTAGATTTGGGCGCCATGGTGTAAGAAAGTCACTGAGAGGGTCCAAAGAAGGACAATGAAGCTGGTGAGAGGTCTGGAGAGCAATTCTTATGAGGAGTAGCTGAGGGAACTGGGATTGTTTAGTCTGGAGAAGAGGAGGATGAGGCGAGACCTTATTGTTTTCTACAATTACCTGAAAGGAGGTTGTAGTGAGGTGGGTGTTGGTCTCTTCTTCCAAGTAGCTAGAGATAGGATGAGAAGGAATGGGCTTAAATTGCACCAGGGGAGGTTTAGATTGCATAGTATGAAAAATTTCTATACTGAGAGAGTGGTGAGACATTGTTAACAGACTGACCAGGGAAGTGGTGGAATCACCATCCCTGGAGGTGTTAAAAAAACAGTGTAGATGTGGCACTTCAGGACATGGTTTAGTGGTCATGGTAGTGTTGGGTTGATGGTTGGACTTGATGATCACAGAGGTCTTTTCCAACCTTAATGATTCTATGGGTCTATGATTTTAGTTGTCTTTCTCTTCACTACTTCTATTATGTCCTTTTTGAGGTGTTGAGACCTCAAGCATACACGATACCACTACTGTGATAAAATCAAATTTTTGCCTGACAGAAAAGTGTTGTTTCATCTTGCTCTCAATAACTTTTCCTGATGTTACTCAACTTTCACATTCTAGCAGCTGCTATATGGTGAGCCATGAGTTTCTGACTCACTTTGAGGTTATTCCAAGTCTCCTTTCCTGAGTTTCACCTGTCAGTTCCACACATAGAATGATGTTAGCACAGTTTAGATTTTCTTCACCTTACATTTATTGGCATTGAAATACTTTCTGCCTTTTGCCTCCCTCACTCTGTTTTGTGCAGTCCTTCTGGATTGCTTTGACATTATCTGCTATGTAATTAACCGAAAGGGCTTATTATCATAATAATTATGAGATTTAGGTGTCTAAAGGAGATATAAAGTGGCCTGAAGACTCTCACCTTACTTTTGAGGTCTGTAAATCTAATAATATCAACCACAAATCAGACAGAAAGTTTGTTGCTCCCTTTTCCTGGATAGCATTCCTCCTGTATAGCATATTGCCAAGAGCCTCATGAAAGATTGTTGTGACACTACAAATCCTACTCTACTGAAATTCAACAAATTAAGGTAGTGATGCAGGATAGACTGTCATGCCTCCACATCATCTGGATGGAGGAGTTTATGTGGGTCACATATTTTCATTTTGGTTTTCGCTTGTTTGCTGGTCTATACAAGACCTACTGGCTTTTCTAATTTTTTTTCCCCAGTATTTTTCTCACCTTTCTTAGATGTTTACAGTGTCTTAATAGTTGTACTCTTTGACTAGAAGTAAGAAAGAGTTCAGCAGCTATTGAAGAGTAGAAATGCCTCACCACTCCACTGTACTTCATGACGGTAAATATTTTCTTGGTGGAGGGAAGAGTTGCAGCAATAGCTATGCCCTGAGAAAACTGAATATGTTTGCTAATATGCTGTCACATCAATCACAAATCGCAGAATAATAGGGTTTGGAAGGGATCTCTAAACATCATCTAGGCCAATCCCCCTGCCAGAGCCAGATTGCCTAGAGTAGATCACACAGGAACAAGACCAGGCGGCTTTTGAAAGTCTTCAGAGGTGGAGATTCCACCACCTCTCTGGGCAGCCTGTTCCAGTGCTGTTACCCTCACAGTCAAGAAGTATTTCCTCATGTTGAGGTTGAACCTCCTGTTTTCCAGTTTATGACCATTATCTCTGGTCCTGTCACTGGACATCACTGAGAAGAGCCTTGCCCCATCTTCCTGACACCCACCCTTTAGATATTTGTAAGCACTGATAAGATCCCTCCTCAGCCTCCTCTTCTCCAAGCTAAACAGGCCCAGCTATCTCAGCCTTTCCTCATATGGTAAGTGCTCCAAACCTTTAATCATCTTAGTGGCCCTGCGCTGGACCCTCTCCAGTAGTTCCTTGTCATTGAACTGGGGTTCCCAGAACTGGACATAATACTCCAGATGAGGCCTCACCAGCGCAGAGTAGAGAGGGAGGAGAACTTCCCTTGACCTGCTGGACATGCTCTTCCTAAAGCATCCCAGGATGCCATTGGCCTTCTTGGCTGCGAGGGCACACTGTTGGCTCATGATCATCCTGTTGTCCACTAGGACTCCCAGGTCCTTTTCCCCAGAGTTTTCCTCTAACAGATTAGCACCCACCCAACCTGTGGGGTTGTTCTTCACCAAATGCAGCACTTTACACTTATTGAATTTCATTGGATTACTCCAGCTCTCCAGTATGTCCAGGTCACACTGGATGGCAGCACAGACTTCTGGAATATCAGCCACGCCTCCCAGTTTTGTATCATCAGCAAACTTGTTGAGAGTACACTCTATCCCTTCCTCCAGGCCATCGAGTGACATATTGAATAGGCCTGG